>CAUYSK010099207.1:0-19964 GCA_963575035.1 Avahi laniger
TTTTTTTTTGAGACAGAGTCTCACTGTGTTGCCCGGGCTAGAGTGCCGTGGCATCAGCCTAGCTCACAGCAACCTCACACTCCTGGGCTCAAGCGATCCTCCTGCCTCAGCCTCCCAAGTAGCTGGGACTACAGGCATGCGTCACCATACCTGGCTAATTTTTTCTATATATTTTTAGTTGTCCGATTAATTTCTTTCTATTTTTAGTAGAGACGGAGTCTCGCTCTTGCTCAGGCTGGTTTCGAACTCCTGAGCTCAAACAATCTGCCTGCCTCGGCCTCCCAGAGAGCTAGGATTACAGACATGAGCCACCGCGCCCAGCCTGAAATTTCAATTATTTTACATATATGAAGGTGGCCTTAAGAAAACACTAAGTACCTTCCTTAAGCACAATATTTAGAAGATTCAGCTCTTCTAATATCTTACACCTTATCATGAAGTAGAGATGAGAAAAATCTCAGAATTTAATAAGAACCTGTGTGTTGCTGGGCATGGTGGCATGTGCGTGTAGTCCCAGCTAATCGGGAGGCTCAGACAGGAAGACTGCTTGAGCCTGGGGGTTCTGGGCTATAGCGTGCTATGCCAATCCAGTGTCTACACTAAGTTCAGCATCAATATGCTGAGCTCTCAGTAGTGGGAGACCACCTGGTTGCCTATGAGGAGGTGAACTGGCCCAGGTCAGAAATGGAGCAGGTCAAAACTCCAATGCTGATCAGTAGTGAGACTGCATGTGTGAATAGCCACTGCATCTCAGCCTGGGCAACATAACGAGACTCTGTCTCTTAAAAAAAAGTCTGTGACAAAAAAAAAAAAAAAACTTACGGAAATATCAGAAGCAGATTCTTAAAATTTATGTTTTTAAGTAGAAATATTAATATATATTCCATTTCTATTCATAAGTGGAAAGAACCACAGGTGATACCCCAGCCGGTTATCTACACTTAAAGCATTAATACTGTATTCAGAGGATCAAATTCACAATATTTATGCAATTTGAGAGGTGAGAAAAAAGAAACACGGAGACTAGCTGAACCATGCCTCCCTATGTATGGTCTAAGTCCATCTCCTTAACTGATACCTAGTTTTTAAACCCATTCATCTGTGCTATAGGATATAATGGCGGGGAGGGAGGGAGAGGAAGGAAAATCTGTAATAACGTTTATAATTTATCTAAAGAAAATGCCACCAGAATTATTATTTAGCCTTTATTGCAAAGAAGGCCTTCCACTAGGCTCTGCTAAATATATGACTCTAAACTCTGAGCTTTTTAAGCACAGAAAAATGTGCTTTGATCCATCTTTGTGTCCCCTGCCCCTACTACTGTGCCTGGATCCCAGAGGTAGGGATCAAATATATTTTTAAATAAATGGGCATAAAGACACAAGTATGACCTTGAATGACAGTGACAATTTATTAAAGATGTCTGATGAGCTCAAAGTACTCCCAATTTTGAACCCAGATTCCCAAAAGTCATGATAGAATTGGGTTACCCTTGATCGACTGTGACTAAATTTAGAAAAGATGATTTTAGACGCATCATAAAATTAGATGTCAGAAAATCTGGGTTCCTGTCTTGAATATTCCACAAACAAACTGTATAACATCGTACCAATTGCTTAATCTCTCTGTGTCTTGATTCCCTCATCGACAGATAAAGTTTAAGTCCATTCAAACGCCCCTGTGAGCTCTCACAGTTTATGAACAACTAATTTGAAAATAAAAAATTTTAAAGCTTCTGCAATCAGGTTGAAATCTACCTTTCCCAATAGATTTTCTAAAATTCAACAGTTCCTATCAACCCCATGCCTTGTGTACTGGCTTCTGCTCCATTTCCTTCTGCTGAGATGTTCTCTCTGCCCTTCTCATTTCCCTAATTCCTAGCCATTCTTCAAGTCCCAGTCCTGTGTCCATCTCCTTGAAGCTTCCAAGAGCACACACTGGGCTCTATGCGCAGGCATGGGAACCGCTGGTTCTTTTGGATGCTGCCCCCAGCACTCCTCCCACCATATTTTGCAAAGTCCAGCATGGAGTAAAGTGAATATTGTGATTGTTCCCTTGCCTCGCTCCCTCAGGACTTCACAGCCTTCGCTTCACTCAATAAAAGATTTCCAAATTTCAAAGGAATGAAGAGGTTGAAGATCTTTATCCTGCAAGTTAGTCACTGATTAGGCGGAAGTGTCTGACTCCTGCTCGCTCACACTTGTTCTGAACACACACAATGGTCTTGATCTGTTTAGGGGGTATTTGCAATGGAACGTGGCTGGGCCCAGCTGTCAGCCAGCCTCTGTGTTTCATGCACAGCCCTCAGGAAGACAACTGAGAAGTCCAAAGATTGAGAAGTTAAGCCAATTTATTTAAAATAATCTTTGACTTTCTCGTTACCAATGTATATGTGCTTTCAGTAAAGTTACAAAAACAACTGGAACATATGCTACAACAATTTTCAGTGTCATCCATAGCAACTCATCTTAGAGAATTGTCTTATTCTATCCCATGTCTTGCTTATGTGGCATTAAACCTAATCTACTTTTCAGATATGAAATATATTTATGATTCTGTCCCAAAATAAAAAACCAAAATTTGATGTTAAAACTCCCAGCTACATGTCACACTAATTCATGTGAGTGAATCTTATGATACCATAATATTACAATGCTCAGGGTGTCAAAGCAAATATCTACCCCACCCCATGCCTACCCCAAAAAGAAATGAGAGAGATTTTTGTAGGTTGCAAGTCCTGGTCTGGTTTATTTATAAAGCAATAAATATTAGAAGCACAAACAAATTGCACGTGTGTAAACAAACTGTACAATGATTGATGAGAGATGAGGGAGGGTGGTTCGGAAGACTCCAAGAAGCGTAACACTGTCAACCTGAATGTAAGGTAGACTAGGAGAGAAGGCATCTTAGAAGCATTTGCGGTGGACAATGGATGGGCCTGCCTCGTCATACTCTTGCTTGCTAATCCACATCTGCTGGAAGGTGGACAGAGAGGCCAGGATGGAGCCCCCGATCCAGACAGAGTATTTACGCTCAGGGGGAGCAATAATCTGTAGAAAGAAAACAAAAATTTCCAGTGAACTCTGAAGTTACAAGCCAGGGAGCAAGCAACATGTTGGGAAGATGCATAGAAAACATTTTAGACACTAATTCACTGTAATGTGGGATACTTCATGCCACAAAACAATATGGCCAATCAATTTTATAAACTTTCCTCTATTTCATTATTTTCATTATTAAAGACATGGTGCATTATTAAAATAGAATTTCTTCACTTCTCTGAACTAGAGTATAATGTGTCAATAAGCTAAATGCATGATGCATGTTAGCCCAAAATTTGGGAGCTTTTAAAATGTGTTCAAAGATTTAGTTGTATTTTTACTTGTCAAAGATTTATTTTTATTCACTGCTTAAAAGCACTTTTAAAGTTTCCTATCTTGGGAAATGTGCTAGAAAAAAAATCAGAAAAAGTGCTAAAAACAAGTGCTATAAAAACTAAAAGGTAAAGTTTACAGGAAACAGGAAGCTAAGTGTGAGGAGAAAGAAGTTAGGAAGGAGGTTCTGCTCAGAATATTAAGACCTGCCTTGGATCTCCCACCCCCAAAAGTGCTTTACCTTAATCTTCATGGTGCTAGGGGCCAGGGCAGTGATTTCTTTTTGCATACGATCAGCAATACCAGGGTACATGGTGGTGCCTCCAGATAAGACATTGTTGGCATACAGGTCCTTGCGGATATCAATGTCACACTTCATGATGCTATTGTAGGTAGTTTCATGGATGCCAGCAGATTCCATACCTAGGAACAAGTTAAAAGAAATAAATAACAGTGTATTGAGGCCAGGGTGGAGGAAAGAGAACATGCCTCCTCTGTGTTGATGAGCTATCACCATTTGTCTCTGAAACATATGTTCCCTATAAGATACACTGCAAGACATATGTGGAACAGGTGTCTGACAGTTAATCCAGAACAGACTGCCAAGAAAGGAACAACTGTGTTTAGCACCTGCTTGGAGTGAACACCTCCTGTAGCCATCGTATGCATGGAGATGTACTGGAAAAGGACAAGACACACATTTAAGTTAAAATGAATGAAATTTTTATTTATAGACTAAAATGAGATCCAGACAAGCTTCCTCTTGGAAATCATTGCTTAGAAAGGATGATAAGTGACACACAAGTGTCCAGTTATTACTAGGAGTAGGATTGTTGTTGCATTTAACCATGAGTAACTTAAAAGTCCAGCTACTCAGTGATGGAACTTATTGGAATAAGTCAGCTCTCTTGAGTAATTGTCCTTTTTCCCGTAGATATGTGACATTCAGTGACCACTCTGTCTATCCTTTATTTTGAGATGAACTCAGAATGTCATCCTTTATCATATCACTCGAGCAGAACACAGACTTTCCCTTTAATGAGCCATCAGGACTTGAAGCTGAGCTGTGTGGGGCTCTAAGCTATGACTTCTTTTAACTCAAGGGCCCCTTGCTCCTTCCCAATTATAACAGATTTTACTCTGGGAGAGCCTAAGATTTCCAGGGAAAAGCCATTCCCCTACTCCAGACCCTACAACTCACCAATGAAGGAGGGCTGGAAGAGCGTCTCAGGGCAGCGGAAGCGCTCGTTGCCAATAGTGATGACTTGGCCATCAGGCAGTTCATAGCTCTTCTCCAGGGAGGAGGAAGAGGCAGCTGTGGCCATCTCATTCTCAAAATCCAAGGCGACATAGCACAGCTTTTCTTTAATGTCACGGACAATTTCACGTTCAGCTACAGAAATAAAGGGTATCACAGTCAAGATCTGAAAAGTCAATTGTGAGGAGGTAGGTGGATCCATCGAGGGAGGAACAAAAGCAGACTCACGCTATGGCAGATGACACACACACACACACTCACCGGTGGTGACAAAGGAGTAGCCACGCTCAGTGAGGATCTTCATGAGGTAGTCAGTGAGGTCCCGACCAGCCAGATCCAGACGCATGATGGCATGGGGCAAAGCATAGCCCTCATAGATGGGGACGTTGTGAGTTACGCCATCCCCAGAGTCCAGAACAATGCCTATTGGGGAAATAGACGAGAATGAGAATCCCTGAGGATACCACCACGGCTTCACCCATGGCAAAGCCTGCTTTTATTCTTGGCTAAGAGATGCTAGCAATGGGCATTGATGCAGACAAAAGTAGATCCCTTACATACAAAGAATAAAAATGAGCATCATGGATATTAAATCTGAAGCCAACTACAGCCCGTCCTTTTAAATATTGTAGCAGGAAAATTTCCCAAGGACACTTTCAAATGACCATCCTTCTCATCAGCCATTAGCACATTATGTAACCGTTCAGGGGTATTTTTCTTTGCTTCCATAGAGCTTACACGTCTCTCTTTTTTGACTCAGATCTTGTAGATAACGTGTGTTCTCCTTGGGGATGTGTGCCCAGGGAATGTGACAGTATAAACACACACCAATGACTGATGCATTTAGGATGCTACATTGTGCTGAGCCTCGGTATGTGACATCACATACTTCAAATAAGGGATAGATCTAACTCCATAAGCTTTCAGCTCTTATAGTAAGTGTGCTCTGAAACTAACCTAGGGGTACTATTGTTACCTCTTTCTCAGCACAGACACCTTGCCAGAGAGTATGAGGGAAGAGATTATTCCTTTCCCAGTCGGGGAATCTAATTCATAGCAAGGTCAATGACTTGGGAATGTGATTACTCAGTGACTGTCTCCAGGGCCCAAGCATACCTGTGGTACGGCCAGAAGCATAGAGGGATAGCACCGCCTGGATGGCCACATACATGGCAGGGACGTTGAAGGTCTCAAACATGATCTGGGTCATCTTCTCACGGTTGGCCTTGGGATTCAGCGGGGCCTCGGTGAGCAGGGTGGGGTGCTCCTCAGGAGCCACACGGAGCTCGTTGTAGAAGGTGTGGTGCCAGATCTTCTCCATGTCGTCCCAGTTGGTGATGATGCCGTGCTCAATGGGGTACTTCAGGGTCAGGATGCCTCTCTTGCTCTGGGCTTCGTCACCTACGTAGGAATCCTTCTGCCCCATACCCACCATGACTCCCTATAAGAAGAAAAAGATGAGAAAATCATGCTTCCACCATGTCAGTAATATAACCAATGCCTTATCAATCTACATCTAATTGCCCAAGTCAAGGAACATCTTAAAAATACCAGAAATAATAAACAATAGGGTTTTGCTCCAATTTAGAAGAATCATTTAAAAATCAACCTTGTACCTTCTCTTCTCTCTCCCTCAAAGATGTACAACTCTATTGTTTGGAATATAACTAAGAGGAAAAAAGGAAGCTGTTTGACTGAAGAAGCACCTCATTTTTAAAATAGCATAATGCCTTCATTAAATTATTAAGCTCATCACCCATGTCAATCAGAATATGGATAACTACATTTTGGAATGACTGCATTAATGACATTGTATTTCTCCTAAGAAAAGATTTTGACATTCATCAAGTGAACATATAAAGATGGGCTGATATGCCATTATCACCCCAACAGTGAAAACCAGCCTGTCCAGAGGTGCCCTGGAACACCTGTCATTCACCAGCACTGAGGACTACAGCTCTCCTCCCCTCCTTGACAGCCTGTCTGGCCAGGCATGTGACAAACCCAGAGAGCGTGGCATTTCTTTTAATAAACGAGGTGGTATGTCACTATCACCATGGCACTCGCTGCCTTTATCATGCCTGGCTTCTAAAAATGCAACAGCCAGGAAGGAGATAGATTACATCTTTGGGGAGCCCTGCAAACTGGCTGTGAACAAGAGAGAGGAATGTGGCTTGGGTCCCGGTTGGTTGAGAGAGGTTATGCTGTAATAAGTTTTGAGCAGGACTGAAACTGAAGGACAATGAAGAAAGCCAAGTGAATAAGAAGCAGAGGAGAAGACAATGAGACCCAAAAATCCAGAAGGCCATGAATAGAGAGAAGCTGGCAGCTTTTCATACCGGGGAGTGGGACCCTTTGAGAGGTACGCCACTGAAGTGGACTGGGGGAAAGTGTGCATTTCTTGGTATGTTGCGGTTCGGTGGGGTATTGCTTGTCTTGGCTTGGATTTGAAACCGATCCAACTTTTCCTAACTTGACCTAAAGAGTCATGAAACAGGAAGGTCGGGTGAGACGTTCCCTAGATCTCTGGACCAAGGAGGTGGCAGGAAGGGGCGTGGAATGGGGCTGGGGACCGTCCCTGCTTGGAGCAGGCCAGGCCAGGCGGGAAGCTTACCTGGTGGCGTGGGCGGCCCACGATGGAAGGGAAGACCGCACGGGGCGCGTCATCGCCTGCAAAGCCGGCCTTTACCAGCCCAGAGCCATTGTCACACACCAGGGCGGTTGTCTCCTCGTCGTCACACATCTTGGCACAGCTTCAGTTGGGTCTGCAGGTTGAAGACGGGAGGGCGGCCACGCTCAGCTACCTGTGGAGCTGACCTTTGCACCCGGAGGAGGGGGCAGAGCACAGGGGAATTCGAGGCATTGGGGGAGGAGGGGAAATCCCTGCCATCTCCTCTCTCCTCCGCTGCAGGCATGAAAGAGCGGGAAGAAGGCGCGGAGGAGTTGGGAGGGGTGCACAGAGAAGGGGAGAGGAACGCACCCAGGCTCCCCTGCCAGGAGTCTCACCCTCTGCCCCAGATGCAAGAAGGGACAGTCCTGGCGACCCAGGAAACCCAAGCCCTTAGCAGGTCCTCCCCAGCCCTTTGACTTTTCGCCTTTTCACGAACTATCCCACTCCGGTGCCCGTGCCCCAGATGGAGGGAAAGCTCACGAGAGCAGGGCTGCAAGCGCCCCTTGCAGGGGCCACAAATCTCCCCTTCCGTGCGCCCGCCTCCTGCGAGGTCCGAGACCCAGGCCAAGGCAAGTTAGAACCAAATCAAAAAGTCTGGGCTTTAAAAAAAATGACTGGAGCAGCAGGAGCGCTGGGCCTGGGCAGGGCAGGCGGGGCGGCGGGCCGGGCGGGAGGCGGCGCAGGGGCGAGCGCGACTCACCGTCCGCGGGCGGCTCGGCTGGGCTCGGCGGCTGCGGCGCTGGGTGACGGCGCCGGGCGCGCGGCTTTATAGCGCGCTGATGGACGGGGTCAGTTGGAGCAGCTGGGGGCAGGGGTGGGGGGCCCGGTCTGCCACCTTGCCTTATTTGGTCGCCTTCGCACCAACTAGGACCGCTGAGGCCATTCATGGAGCCAAGGGCAGGGGAGAGGATCACCCGGGCCCCCAGACCATGTAAGGAAGGGGAGGGGGCAGCCAGGGGCATGGCCAAATAGGGAGCTAGGGAGGGGCAGGCGGTGAAGGGGTAGGGGGCAGGGGAAGACTAAGCGACGCCACCCCGCCCCCTTCCCCTTCCTGGGGTGGGGGTGCTCCCTGGATGTGCTGTGGATTCGTTCCTCCGCACCCCGCCAACCTAAGGGACAATAAGCCACATGCGAGTGGGAAGGCTTGGCGCCCTGCCCTCTGCTGAGGGGTCCTGACAGCTGGGCAGGGCAGCAGGGGAGCGACAGCGGCTTCTCATCTTCCAGGGCTGGGAGCTGGAGGAGAAAAGCCCTGGCAGCTCTCATGGGCACAAAGGAAACCACGGCAGCACATTTGAGTGCCTGGCAAAGACGCACCTGGCACAGGGCACCCTTCTGGTCTAGCCCCCACCAGCCTGATGGCATTATTCGGGGTGCTGGGATGAATCAAGGTCACCAGGGTCCCAGCCCATGCATGGGTCTGGGTCTGGCCAGGGAGGAGGCTGACAACGGTTGCTGTGAGAGCTTGGTCAGGTCTTGCTGGAGAAGGAACCAGGTACACCCGATCCCAGATATTGCGTAGCACTTATCCATGCTGGGGGATTTTGCTCAAACTCGGACTCAGATCTTTAGGCCTCAAGAGGATCCCCTGCTGCCAACGTGAATGAAGGAACACGTGACGGAAGCACCTTGCCCACTTGCTGGTGGATAGATGAACGTCCTTCAACTGGGGCCAAGGCCTTCATTCCAGGTGGAGACAAGACTGAAAAGGAAAATACTCTTGTCTAGAAGATAAGAGCAATTTAAACCACATAAACCCATCAACCCTTCATAGTGAGAAAACAGTGTGTAGACAAGTAGTATGGTCATAATCCGATAATGAACTAGAAATGCAGTCTCACCCCAATCTGCTTTTCAGCAAGATCCCCCTTGGTTGATATATACATTAAAGTGTCAGAAGCATTAGTATAAATGACTGATGTCATCTCCTTCACAGAAAACATATTTTGCAGGATCTTGGACGTTTGAGAAAGAAAAAGAAAGTTGACATAAAATGAGAGGGGGAAGAAAGAGGGAGAAATAAGAAGGACACAGATCACTAGATTGCCCTGGGGTGCCCTGTATTCTCAGTTCCTGACTGGCGCTTTGATTTTTAATGCTTGTGTTTTTCCTCCAATTCACACCAGTTAAAAATAGAAGACTGGGCACAGGCATCCCTCTCTAGAGTGGTCTTGGATTGATATGCTGAGGAGGCCTGCTGATTAGATACGGGTCTGGACTGGGGAATGCTGGGCCCTCCCCTCTTCGCTCCCCAACCATGTTTGGGTTGGACTGGAGAGGAAACTGTGGGGAAAGCTGGGGATGCGGCCAGGTGAGAGGCCCTGCTGGGATCATGCCCTGCCTGACAACAGTCATCTTACAGTGAAAATGCCTATTGGCAGGATACAAAGAGTGGCTCATGCCACTTCTTGGCTCATGCCAATGCAGAAGAACCAAGGAAAAGGAGATACAGGACTGGTGTCAGAGCCAGAGAGCCCTGGGTTCAAATCCTTCCTCTACCACTTGCTGCTTACTCTCTATTTTGTCTTAAGCAAGACAACTTTCCTGACTCCCAATTTTCCCCTCTGAAAAGAGGCAAAATAACTTTTCTCGCAAGGGTTATTGAGTATTGTAATAATTAAAGACAAATAATATGTCACATAGAAGATACAAAGCAAATTGTACTGTTACAATTCAGTAATAATGATACTTTTGGAGGCAGTAGTAGCTCTCTGTTTTTTGAAGAATGGGGTCAATTTCATCCATTCGTTGATTCAGCGAATATTTATAGGGCAAGAACTGTGCTAGTCACAGGGATTCAGAGTCGCACTCATCTCCGTGGCAATTGCTGAAAAGTCAGAGACAGTTATGGTACGTGCAGGGAAGGAAAAGGAGGTACCACTGGGGTAGTCACCAAAAGGGGAGGGGGGTCTCAAAGAGGGTTCAGAGAAGGTCTTCCTGAGGAAGTGTCATTTACTTGTTTTTAAAGTAGAGCAGAACTGAAGTTCGTGAACATTTGTATGAAGAAAGACAGTTTCTGCTTGGGACTGGCTGATGAGAGATTCCCACATTCACTGCTATAGGTGCAAAGGCTCCCAGGAACTGAACCCCATGATTACTGACCTGAGTCCTTTGCAAATACTTGCAGGGTTCAGGAGGCCAATTCTAGCCCACTCAGCCAAGGATCGTGTCTCTAGTTGGGGGTGGGTAGGCCAGTGGAGGACTGACACCAGTTTTGTGAAACAATATTTCCCCTTAAGATGTTTTAAAAATATGTTTTCTATTCCATTCAATTTCATTTTTTAACAAAGTATATTTTCATACATGTTATGTTTATAGTAAGAAAGAACACTTTTTTCTTAAAAATTTATTATATTTACTATTTGCATTACTGCTTGATTTCTACATTTTAAAAACTTTGAACCCTATTGTATATATTTTAAAATATAAGTCAACGGTTAAATAAGATTTCATGACTGATATTTATTTAACAAAACTTTTCAGGGATCCATTTAGTTTAAAAATTGAGATTGACTTTTTGTGTGTATTTACTTCAGCATATAAAAATGACTTATCCTCTCTGTGGGTGCATTCTAGATAATTTTTTGAAGTTGTGGTAAAATACATGTAACATCAAATTTACTATCTTAACCATGTAAAAGTGTACAATTCTGTCATGTTCAGTAAATTCACATCGTTTTGCAGTCTGCCAATGTTATTTTTTAATGCTGATTTCGACTAAATTGATTTACAAACCCAGGAATGGCTTGTGTCCTGCAGTTTGAGAAAGACTGCTTCTATCCTATGAGGTGGGAAACCATAGAGCCTGTTCTGGCTGAGTTCACACAGATGAGCAAACCGTAGAGTGAGCATGTAAACCCCAGGCACCTGCCTTTAGGCCGTGTTCCTAACTATCTCTCAAAATGCCTTCCCATCTCCTTGGACTGCTCTTTCTCATAATGTGAAGCTAGAATCTCCTGCAGCCAGATTACCTGGGCTGTCTGACACAAATTCAAACTCCCAGCCTCCACCCTGGAAGATTGAATCTGCATTTTAAATGAGCCCTCACCCTCTTCCCCAGGTAAGTTCCTCCCCAGCAGCACTGCCTGGCTGGCCTTTCTGAAGCCGGTGGAGCTTTGCTAGATGCCGCCTAAGCTGCCAGTGCTGGCCGGAGTCCAGCTTGGCTGACCTTGTGCACCCCCATGGGACAGCAAAGCTGGGGCTGGTCCCCAGGGCTCTACAGGGCCAACGAGGCCCTTCTCAGCACCGACAGGCCATGAGGGAGACGTGCAGGGCAAGCGAAGGAACAGAAGGTGGGACAGTTCTGCTGCCCTTGCCTCGGGGGAAGCCTATTTCATCCACCATCTGCTGGATCTGGAAGGGAGCGGCCCAGCCTCCTCCCCAGCACTGGGGGATTAGCAGTCACTTATCTCAGCTGTTCCTCTATTCTGAGGTGTTGCAGTATTTACAGAGAAGCCAGAAACAGACTGAGCCACACTTAATTCCTCCCCGTTGAGCCCTCCCGTCCCCTCCTGTCCCTCTTGCATTCCATGTGCTAGGAGGGAGGCAGAGGCTCTTTCTAGATCAGACCAGGAGTTGGGGAGCTAGCCTTCCTAAACATTTCTATTTTCTTTCCTTACACATTTGTTCACCCCCACTGCCCTCTGGCTGGAGCTGGGTTTCGATTTTCATTAAAAAAATAAAGTGACATGACTGTGAGAGCTGCAGGCCCCACACATCCTGGTGCTCAGAATCCAACACCAAGGCATGGCTAATCTTCACCGCACATTGCCCCGTATTTTACATGCAGCCACCAAGGAGATTAACCCAGGGAGAGGGTATTTTGGCCCCAGATGGATTCTGTTCTTGGCAGATTCCAGCAGTCGCCGTCTTCTGACATGATAGGACCAACGGTAATGAACCATTTAATAAGATTCAGAAGGCAGGAGAAAGGGGGGGATATAGAGAGGAGATCCTTCTGGATCCTGGAGTCCATGGCCTTAATTATCTAAAGGCCACATTTGTACTTTCCTCTATCCTGGTATAAGTCAGAGAAATCAGAAAAGATTTATAGGTAGCCTTTTAATTCCTTAAAAGGATTTGTCCTTCAGGAATGAAACGCTCCTGCTCACAGGCTTCTGCTTGGAAGGTATTCCTCTTAGCTCAGATTTGGCTTGCTCCCCACATGGGCAGGGACTCTATTTATGGAGTTGCAGTTTTTCAAGTGTTACCTGGAGCAACTCCACCTTTCCTGGAGAGTGCAAACATGGCAATGTTCGACCTAAGCCTGCCCTACCAGCAGAAGGGCTGGAGGGCCTGAGAGGAGGTGAGAGCTGTGAGCTCAGAGACTCCTGAAGGCCACTTTCACGCACCTGTATGATGTGGAACCCATCTCTTCCCCATCAAAGACCAGGCACACACCTGACACATGACTTCAGTAACAGAAATACCAACTGTTGACATGTATTGCCAATTTCCTAGGGGCTGGCACTATCCTAAGATTCACTTTGTATATATGGTCAACATGGTCAACTTCTAGATGAAGCTGGACAGACTGCCAGCTGCAGTACCCATTTTTACTGAGCTGTTCTTTGATGTGATGTCAACAGCCTATATCAAGGGTCTGTGTAAGAAATAGGTCACTGCCTCTATTGTAAGGATGTTGTCATGGATGTTCATCATAGGACACAATCTTCTTTATGAGCCTCCTGGGAGAATTTCCTGTTTGACCCTAATACCAAGAACAGTAGCATTTCTACCAAGCAACTAGTTTGTTTAGATTCTGTGGTCCCTGAATCCAGTGGCCAACCAGGTTTCACTTTGGTGGTGGCTAAGAAAAATCTCAGAAAACCACATATGTGGCCCAGTTGTTAACGTGATGACAGATCATTGTGATCTATTTTATATACCCATCTCTATTTTTCATTTTTCTTTTTCTTCCATTTTTAGCTTTCACCTTTCTGTCTATCTTTATAAGCTGTCAGGACAAAACAAAGGATGAATGGATAGATAGATCATGAACTTAAGGGAACAATGAAGAGAACATGTGAAGTTGGAATTGAGGGTGATCATTTTACAAGTAGCCAAGAGTCCGTGATGACTTGCGCATATGTCTGTAGTTTCTTCCACCCCAATGAAAGCATGTATTGCCTGATGAAAATATACATTGCCTAAAAAGTACAATATCATTTTGATTTTACTCTTAACATGATAAGTATAACTGGCAGTCTAAAATAATATTTTCCCCATTATAAAAATAATATCTGCTTATTACTGTGGTAAACTAGAAAACACTGAACAGAAAAGTACAAAGAAAACAACATGTCTGGGTCAGTTTGTAAAGCTGTATGTTATAATCTCCCTAAAATAAAACTAAATGAGACATAAAATTCATAAGGCCTTGGCTTCAATATCTACTTATAACTACTGGGCAGAGAAAAGACAGCCTCCTATTCTGGTAGTTTGCAAGAATGCCCATTTGTTCTTCAAACAGAGACATGCAATGCAAGGGATTTGCATTAAAAGCATTTCTTGGTCCTACTGTTATAATCTAAATTATCTCTAGTCAACAGCTGGAACCAAAGAACGTCAAACTGGGAGCAGGCTCTGCCCTTGGGATTATACCATCCATATATAACTCACTTATATATTTTAGAGGGCGAGTTCTAGTTTCCGACTCAGCTGTTGACTGGTTCAAACTTACAGTCTAAAAACAGATCTATCACAAACATAAAACTAAACCACATAAATATATTGCTGGAGGCTTTGTCTTTACGTGGGGAGTCTAAAAGCAATTGTTTTAGAAAAAAAATCTTTACAGCTATTTTATGATCAATATTTCCAAACTCCTTTTAGTTAGGACTACAAATAACCAATTCATCTTACCCTCACAGCCTCTAATTTAATTTCATAAATTAATAATACTAATAAAGGCTTTGCCTAACGCCAGTGTTCTGTGTTAATCAAAAAACAGATATCAGACTTCTAAAATAAAAACAACTGAAAAGCCTTCTCAAGCCGTTACTTGAGTGTGAATGCTGGCACCGCACAAGTAAGTAGGCCTAGGGCTTATTGTATTTCAGAGAGCAGCGCCAGCCTGTGAGGACTGAGAAAAGAATCAGACATTAAATTATGATGTGGCCTTGAAGAATGATCAGAATGACCTAGAGCATGACCCAAAGGATGGAACAGAGTAAATACTACATCATCAAAGAAATACCTGCAATGATTAGACAGACCCTAAAGTGAGAACCTTCTTTTCAGATGAACAAGAAGAGTGCTATCTGTTCAGTTAACTCTTTTGCAAATTCTATTTAAGAATGCAATTTTCTAAAGAGAGATTCTGGTCACTTTTTAATACTAGAGCACAACATTTATAGCTGCCACAGAAGACTCACATCGGGCTCATGTCCCAGCCAATGTGCGTGGCCGTCTTTCTGTGTTCCCGGTCCAATAACAAGAGAGTCCGGAGCTACTGTCCTAGGGCACAGAGGGAGAGCCCTGGAACTTTAAACCAAGCTGATCTCCTAGACTAGTATAATTGGTCATTTCTGGTGTCCACTCAAGGATCACATCACCAAGCTGCAGGCTCAAGGGATGTGTGGGAATGAGGAGAGACGGATGAGGATAGGGAGAGAGTGATGGGGGAGTGACCTCCGACCCCCGCCACCCTTCCCACTCATTCCGATCTGAATGGAAAATTGAAAATGCTACACCAGAACAGACAGATGCTGGCACAAGAGGTTGAGGCTTCGCTTTCATATCTTGCAGTGGAAAACCATACACTGTGCCCACTTTGTCCAAGGCAGGGGTATGGGCCCTGAAAATGGTAACAGAAAAGGCAAAACTGATCCCATGAGGAAGAAAGCTTTATGTATTAGAATAGCTTCAATGTTCTAGTTCCTTCTGGAAGTGTACACACCTCAGGCCTAAATGTCAAACCCTAAAATATTTGTTCCATAATTTATCTCTTTATGTGGTGAGATTTTTCTTGGACCCATCTGGAAATTAACCCTTATTTTGACTAAGTGTGAAAGGTTAAATCTGAAATTTGCCTACTTTCTCACCTGGAACATGTTTGTACGAATCTGAGAGAATCAGTCATGAATGAAAAGTTTATTGTTTCTGTTTCCTGTATTTCATCATGATGTCACAAAGGTCAAGTACATCTTTGAAAAATATCTGATTCAGTCATAATCACGTAGACAGGGTTTAAGAAAACCTTAAGACTGGTATTGGGCAGCAGCTAAGAATGAACAGATGTTCTTTGTTCTCTCATATGTTTGTAGGTATAGAAGGTCAAGGTAACATTTCATAATCACCACACTGACATTGTGAAATGAATATACCTTTACAAAGAAAGGTGGTATGTTAGGAACATATAATGCTCTATTGTTAGAGCATGTGTCATTTCCAATGAAGTGTCTTTTACCCTGGTGGTCTCTCCGAACATGATTCTCAGTATCAACCAAGAAGACATCCAGTTCTCAGTGAATGATTTTGAACAATAGGCTTCAAATAACTTCTTTAGGAGTGTCAAGGATTGCTTTCATTTACACAGATACTCAAACACGTCCTGAGTCTCTCATTTTGCAAACAACTGAGCAAACTATTTTGGATGGATAAACTCTTTGATTTGAAAAATCATTCTTTCTAACTAAATAGAACTAAAATAGTGATACTTATTGTGGGAATGTAGATATGAACAAGAGGAAAAATCCAATTTTGTGGCTAAATGGTGTTCCCTTGAAATCAAGATGTGTTTTATTCGATCTCTTCACTCAGTCAATATTTATTGAATACCTTCTCTGGGCAAGACATTGCACGAGATACAGCGGGGAGTATTAGAATGAATGAGGCAGTGTATGTACGCCAAGAGAATGTTTTCCCTATATTAGATAGCACACAGACTCAACTATCTACCACAAAAATCTGTGCTAAGTAGCAGAAAAAAGGAACTAAACCGAGGCTAAGGGATTGGAAAAAGGGAGTAAGTCCTTCTCATTGGATACTGGGGCAAGGTTTCATTGTCTGGATTTTGAGCTGAGCCCATAGGATTAATTGATTAATAGGCTTCTTCCCACCCCCAACCCCCACCAATCTGGCATAATTTTGCAAATGAGTTAGAGAAGGAGACAAGACTGCTAAAGGCCCGGGAGGCTTGAAAGACAAGAAAATACTGGGTTCATTCAATGTTTGGTTAAAAAAAAGAAATAAAATCCTGGGTGAAATAATTAGTTAATAAGCTCTAGTGCATCGTGCTATATTTATGAAATTATTTTCTATCCAAATCATGTTCTTATGAGGAAAACCAAAACAGACACATTGTTCCCTCTTAGAATAATTTCAGTTTGTTCAGCAGATACTCACTGAGTGCCCACCATGTACTACAGGCTGTCCTTCTATACTTGAAGATGATGTCAAGGTTCCACGTAAAGTGAGAAATAAGCACACTACTGAAGGTGCCACTGAAACAGTCTTTTCAAATGAAAGGTGTGTAAAACGTGTGTGTGCAGGTGTGTGTGTGTGTGTGTGTTAAAGAGTAGCCACACCGTATTCTTCGTGAACTGAAACCTGGAGCAGACCCCAAGAGAGAGGTCTTCCCCACCTACCCTAAGTCATTTGCCATGACTGATTTTGAAAATCTTTAGGGAATGAACGATTTCAAGTTCATCCGCACATAGAAATCTTTGACCGTCAAGGGCTGTTTCTAAAATCCAACCAAACACACCAAACAAAACTGTTAACAGTGGGGAGAGTGTGGAAGGTCAAGGGAGGAAGGGATTATTACATTTTTCATTTTATACTTATATATTATTTTAATATTATTCCAGAAGCATATATTAATTTTATAAATTTAAGAAAGGGAAAAAAAATCTAATTTAACATCCTATTGCTGAAAAGAGAGCATGTTTTTGTCTTGTTTACCCAGTGGAGATTTCTACATAATAACCTCCACATCCTTGAAGAAAGGCATTGCTTCTCTGAGTGCTGCTTAGAATCTTTTTCACCAGCACTGCTATTTTAAAAACTAATTGGTTTATAATCTAATTCTGTTCCAAGTTCTTCAGGTGCAATAAAATCTCTTTAGCCAAATTGGTTAGGAATTGGGTTTCTAGTTAAGTTGAAAACTACCATTGTTCAGAGAATTAAACTCATTTAGATACACCCACACAAAACTGTAGAGATCATTTCATTTTCTTTGATACTTCCGAAGTTCTTTCCAGAATATTCTCATTTTGAAAACTAATTTTTGTCACATTCTATATATAATACATATTACAGATGTGGAATATTGGGCTAAACTAAAATTATAACATCCTGAAAATGAATTTTTTGTTAATATTAACATAACTATTACCTATTTGGTTCTCTTCAAAATCAAATATGGATAATAGCTCTGGTTCTGGTCAAGGTGGAGCACTCTGGGTGCTCTCTCTTACAACTGTGGACCTAATACAGCAAACATAGGAAGATTCAAAGGAAGAAAGAGGAAGGTGGACTGTCTAGGGATTTAGGGCTGGACAAACAACATGGCGGTGAGTTCTGCGGGTTTCCTTATTGCCTCTCATGTACTCAGACAGGGTGCTGCAGATGCCTCCAGCCTAGACTTGCCACCAGGCACAGACAAAACAAGCTCTAAGAACAGTCTGTTCCTCCTAGTCAAAGGACCAAGAAAAGGGTGCCCTTGCAATGGAAAGTGTTTTTGGTTACACCTGGCTGTCCTAATCTTGCTAAACACCAATGGGAAAATTGCATCCCCTTCTCCGTAGTTTCAGTGGGGCAGAATGGGAGGTGATCTTCTCTCTCATCTTCTGTTCCTGTGGAATCAGGTGCTGGTGCTCCAGCTCCCCTGCCCAGTGGTGTTGGTGGGACTGATCAGGGAGCCGATCTTCCATTTTCTGCCTGGCACAAGCAGGCAGTGCTTCTACTCTCCCACCAGGGTAGTGCAAGAGCATGGGTCCAGTGGCAAACTGAATCTCCAACCTGACACCGCCTCCTGCCCCCTGCCAGCCCCCAGCATCAACAAGACTGAGTCAGGCTGTGCAAGGCAGGGCTAGTCAGCACTCCACCTGTGGTCTCGGTAGGGCCCAGTGGGGAGCTGAACCCCACACCCACCCTGCAACAATGAGACTGAACACGGATGCATAAAACATGGCTGATCGGCACTCTGCTCCCCACACTCGCCATCACCCAAAATCAACCAAGCCAAATGAGGGGATGAGATGTGCATTCCAGTTGTCTCTTGACTTCCCTCTATCCCCTCCCCTGGTTTCAGCAGGGCCCAGTGGAGAGCTGACCTTCTGCCTCCAGCCTGAGGCAACAAAGCTGTGTGTGACAGCCCTCTGGGCCCTTCTCCCTAGTGACATCAGAGCCAGTGGGGAGCTGAGTTTTCACTCCCATTTGGAAGCAATGAGATGGTAGGAGTCAGTGCCTCACTTTCACTGGGAAGGTGTCAGTGGGGCCGAGGGGGAAGCAGATCTTCCACCCACCCACTGCAATGAGGCAGTGTGAGTCAACACTCCACCTTGGCCAGGGTGGAGTCAGTAAGCTAAACATGCCCACCCGCCTAGCCTTCAACTTCTCAACAGGGGGACTCCCTGCTCATAAAAGAAGATTACACATGATCCAGAGTATCATAATATAATATCAAAACATTCAGGATACAATTGAAAATCACAACATGGATGAGAAAAGACAATTGACAATACAAACATCAAAATGAATCAGATCAAGATGGAATTATCTGATGACAATTTTAAAGCAACCGTCATAAAAATACTTCAACTTTTACAAATTCTCTTGAAACAAATGAAAAAATAGAAAATCTCAGCAAAGAAATAGAGGATATAAAAAAGAACCAAATGGAAATTATAGATGTAAAAAATGCAGTAAGCTAAATGAAAAACATACTGGACAGGCTCAATAGTACAATGAAGATAACAGAGGATATAATCAGTGAACCTGAGGACAGATTAATGGAATTTACTCAAAGGAAAAAATAGACTTAAAAAATAAAATAAACAGTCTCAGGGACACGTGGGGAAATAAAAGAACTAACATTTGTATCTTCAGATCCTCAGGAGAGGGAAAGTGGGATTGAAAAAGTATTCAAAGAAATAATGGCTGGAATTTTCCCACATTTGGTGAAAGACATAAACTTACAGATTTAAGAAGCTTAAAGAATACCAAATAAGATAAATCCAAAGAAATCCATGCTAAGGTACATCGTTATTAAAATTCTGAAAACTAAAGACAAACATCTTGAGAGGAGGCAGAGAGAAATGATACATTGCTTACAGGGGAACACCGATGAGAATGAGAACAGGTTCTCATCTGAAACCCTGGAGGCCAGAGTAAAGGGGTACGACATTTTTCAAGTCCTGAAAGGATAGAACTGTTAACCTGAAATTCTGTATCTGGCAAAAATGTCTGTCAGGAACGGAGGGGAAATAAAGACATTCTTAGATGAAAGAAAACTAAGAAAATTTGTTGCTAACAGACCTATTATTAAAAGAATAGAGGCCGGGCGCGGTGGCTCACACCTGTAATCTTAGCACTCTGGGAGGCCGAGGCGGGCGGATTGTTTGAGCTCAGGAGTTCGAAACCAGCCTGAGCAAGAGCAAGACCCCGTCTCTACTAAAAATAGAAAGAAATTAATTGGACAACTAAAAATATATAGAAA
>CAUYSK010099210.1:0-28523 GCA_963575035.1 Avahi laniger
TAGGAAATATGCAAGTATCTTCCACAGTATTGGTAATTTTCTAGTTATTTAAATAGGTGCGTTCACTGTGGCTTATTTTAATATTATGCTTAATAACTTACATTCACTCTATTATTTTCTACGTATCAAATATCACATAAAATGTTTTAAGAGGTTAATATAAAATTTTCCTTTTTAAAAGCTACAATACAAAATAGAAGCTTTCCCTCATTCAACTTATTTTCCTCTCCAACTATTTTAATTGATTCAGATGTTCAACATATATTTGTTTCACAACTATTATATGCCAGACATGGCTGTTAAGTATTGAGGATAAAAGCAAATATAAACGTATAAAACCAACATAAATAAAAATGCGGTCTCCGGCTTCGCATGGGTGACAGTCAAGTCCTGAGCACTTAAAGGGCAGGGCTATGAGTAATTCTTTGCAAGCCTGGGACCTCTCAGAGTGCCCTGCACATGATGCCTGCACTGCCTATGGATCTTTTTTATTGGTAGAAGGGAGATTCTTCACGTTGTAATCAGATCATTTTACCATTTAAAATAGACTTCATCCACCAACGACAAAAAAAAAATCTGTCATACTATGTTCCTAAAAGCCACTTGGAATCTCATCCTTTCTGAGAATCTCAAAAGCCTTGCCTTACTCAAATAATAACAATTGCAAGTTTTCAGGTGGAGGCAAGGAGTTGTGGACATTTGTATTGTTTGGTGTCCAGTTATGCCATTATTATTCACACACAGAAGAAATTCTCAACTGACAGCTTTTTTCCTTTCTCTGTGCCCTTTAATATACACATATTACACAAATTCATAGATCTCATACACACAGCCTCAGGTTCCAGATGACAAGATTCCTCTTCATCAGTGTTTTTGTAATAGAATTTAGCAAATGCTGATGTGAATTACAAAAAGTAGCACAAGGGAAGGAATACAAAGAAACCCGCTGGGAAACCGTTCTGAAAATAACTCAGCTCATGCAATCACTACTCATTCTCTTTGATGAAAATAAATAATTTTTCAGGATAATAAACATTGATTGAAACATCAATTGTACTAAATCTCATGAGAAAATATTTTGTGAAAAATCTCATTTATGTAATTCACTTTTTTTTTTTGAGACAGTCTCGCTCTGTCGTCCCAGGTACAGTGCAGTGGTGTCATCATAGCTCACAGCAATCTCAAACTCCTGGGCTCAAGTGATCCTCCTGCCTCAGCCTCCCAAGTAGCTGGGACTATAGGTGAGTGCGACCATGCCCAGCTAATTTTTCTATTTTCAGTAGAGACCCAGTCTCGCTCTTGCTCAGGCTGGTCTCAAACTCCTGAGCTCAAGCAAGCCTCCTTTGTAGCCTCCCAGAGTGCCAGGATTACAGGCATGAGCCATTGTGCCTGGCCTTCAGTTCTTAATTGAATTATATATGTTTCAGGTAGCACAAAATTTAAAACAAAAGAGAGACTAGAATTTAAAAATTTCAAAGATTAGGTTTACCAATATGGCATATTATAATTTGAAAAATTGAAGATTTAGAACTCTAACCTTAATGAAAAACTGACATTGTACTTTGTCTTCCAAATTCTAGTAGCAGAAAGGTGGCCATTTTTGCTTTAGGGACTTATAATTTTTAAAAAACAAAAACAGTTCAAGTATCAAAATAATTTCCTTAGTGTTATATGGTTTAGCAGGTACATATGAATGCCTATATACATAGTGTTCTATATAGATAGATCATATGTGATTGTATAATATTAAACACTAAACTTGTCACCCTGAGGGTCTTTCCGATTTTTCACAATGCTTTTTGTTTGGGTTTTAATGGAGTTAGAAAGTCTAGGAGTGATGATGGGTTGCAGAATTCTAGTCACATGCCACATAATGACATTTCGGTCAATGATGGACCACATATATAACAGTGGTCCCATAAGATTATACTATACCTTTTCCATGCTTGGATATATTCAGATACACAGATACTTACCATTGTGTTACAATTGCCCACGGTAACCTGCTGTACAGGTTTGTAGCCTAGGAGCAACAGGCCACACCATATAGCCTAGGTGTGTCGTAGGCTGTACCATCTAGGTTTGTGTAAATACTGTCTGAAGTTCCCACAATGACAAAATTGCCCAATGACACATTTCTCAGAATGTATCCCCATTGTTAAGTGATGCGTGACTGTACTTTAACGTACGTGTGCTTTTCTGGGAGAAGGTTTCTATGTCTTTCATTAGATTCTCAAAGGTGCTGATGACCCAAAAACTTCTTAAGAAATATGACCCCAGGAGAAGGTAATCAGCACTCACATTCCAAGGGACCTGGCACATGGAATGAATTCAATAAACATTATTAAATGGAATCTGAATAAATAACCTTTTTTTAGAGTACCACTGAACTTTTTAATGCTGTCATCAGAGATAAGTGTTGAGTAGGAAAGATAAATCAGAGAAAAGAGGAGAGAAATGACAAATCAAGACTGAGTGACTATTATATGCAGGACAATGACGCAGGTGGTGAGAGGACTTTAAGGTAATTTCTGTTTTTAAGGAACTTATGATCTAATCCGAATGATAAAACATACACAAAATGATGTAAGCATGTTAGCAAAGGAAAAAAGATAGTCGACGTATCATAAAATGTAAACTGTAACTTTTGAAGGTGACAGACTGGGTGAAAAGCCTTTCCTAGGTTTGAAGCGCTTTTTGACATATACAGGGTTTAATTTTGCTGCCTACGATAAGACAAGACTGAAAGTGTGAACAGTAGAGTGGTAGGGCAGAAGGCACTGGAATAAAGGAACGTAGCTCCTCCCTGCTCCTCTTTCTACAGTCCTCAGCTAGCGGGAAGAGAGTACCCAGGGGTCCCTGAAAGGACACTCACTAGCTCGTCCTCCCTGTTGCTGTTTTCTTAGCCGGGGAGAGCGGTTGCTGACTTGACCAGAGGATAGGAAAGTTATTCCTCCAATGCCCTGAAACCACTACACATCTTTAAACAGGTACCAGCCCCAGAAAGATCTTTCACCCAGCAGCCAATGCCTTGAAAAACTCCAGCTCGTGTCCAGGAAATGTCCCCAGTGGGAATATTTGAAAGTGCAAAGGTACACCTCCAGGCCAGTGCTGTTGCCACTTCCTTCTGTGAGGTTTCTCAGAAGTCCCAGCAGAAGGGGACCCAACCGGCAGCTAAACCTTTTCCCCATTTTGGTATTACGAGTTTTCTTAAACTGCGGCCGGCACAGCTGCAGCATATTTTGCTTACTGGTGTCTCATTTCTTTACTATAGAAAAGTATCTAGGAGATACAGGATGAGACCAACATTAGAGAAAAAAGCCCAGGAATTTAGTCCAACTATGGTGATATCTGTTGTTTTTTTTATTCTTCAACTAAAACAGAGTACAAAATTACTGTCATTTATAAAGAGTATCACTTCTCGCATCTTCTTCTCTAATCCCACTACTAACACCTTCAGATTATATTTAATAGCTAACTCATGGGCTGACTGTTACAGACAATAAAATGGGTTCAACTTCCAGCTCTGTCACCTTGTATGAACCTGGACAAGTTACTTATCCTCTTTAAGCCTAAATTCCTTTATTGGTGAAAAGGAACAATTAACAGGGTTTTTATGAGCATTAAATGAGATACTGCAAGTAAAGATAGTGCATGATCCGCTGTAAGTGCTCCATAAATATTTGCTATTATTCTCATTGCCTTCATTAGTCTCTTTCTGTACTGGCTCTCTGCGTAAAATTCACCTCACACTTTGCTACCACATAATTATTCTTAAACCACCTTTGACTTTGTCAGTTTCTTCTCAAAACTCTTCAATGGAGTCCATGCAGGACAGTCTTATGTTCTTGCATGGAATTATAAGGCCATGCTCTATCTAGCCTTATTATTATTTTTTTTTTTTAGGGCTTCAGTGCAGTGAGGTAGCAGAGCAGCTTAACCCTGGAGTCCTCTATCTAGTCTTAACAAATCTGACACCAGCCTAGTCTTTCATCACGCTCCTTAATAACAGACTAAACTTCTTCCCATTCCCAACACACCCTGCTCCTTTTGGCATCTTTGCCTTTGTTCCTGGCGTCCCCTCTGCACGGAATGCCTTCCCAGACAGGGTGCTGATCCTCCAAGATAGCTCAGGTGCCACCTCCTCCACCAAGCTTTTTCTGATTCCTCTAGCAGAGTAAACTCTTCCTCCGAACTCCTGAAATACTTGTCATTTTCTCCTATCTTGACAAATTGGTATTTAGGTTCACATTATCACCCAAACTAAAATATAAGTCCCTTAAAAACCAAGGTCCAGATTGGTTTTGTTTTATATATTCATGGCCCCTATATCACAGGACCACACTCACAACGGGTACTTGACAAATACTTTCACTGAATGAGTAATCAAATACCCGTAATAAAAGTAGAACGTAACAGAAGAGAGTGAAATAAAGTGCTGAGGGAGCCCAATGGAGGAAGAGAGTTTATTTTAGCTGACTTTGCATTTGAAGTGAGCCTTTAAGGATATTAGCACTTTGTTGGGCAGATGATGGAAATCAGAAACCTAGGCCAAGGGAGCAACACAAAGGATGGAGACAGAAAAGCACAAAAATTGAAGAATAATTTATATGGCTGAAATTTGGGAGATGCAAAGGGCAGTAGGTTATTAGGACTGAGAAGGCAGATTATGGAGGCCCTGTAGGAATTTATAAAGGAATCTTGGCTTAATCCTAGAGGACAGGGAAGCTGAGGCTTTTGAGCAGAGAAATAATATTGTCAGACATGTGTTTTAGAAAAATTACTCCATAAGCTGGGCATAAGATGGTACTAGGGGTGTGAGACTGTTATGGTCCCTCCAAAATTCACATGTTGGAACTTAAAACCCAAAGTGATGGTATTAGGAGGTGGGGCCTTTTGGGAAGTAATTAAGTTACGAGGGCTCCACCCTCACAAATGGGATTAATGTCTTTATAAAAGAGACTGCACAGAGCTGCTCAGCCCTTCCATCTCCTTTCATGTGAGGACAGTGTTCAAACTCCCACCCTCACCCCGCCTCAGCCCTTCTGCCTTATCAGGGTGCAGCAACAAAGTGCTGTCTTAAAAGCAGAGAGAGCCTTCCCTTCACCAGACACCAATTCTGCTGGTGCCTTGATCTGGAACTTCCCAGCCTCTAGAACCATGAGAAATAAAATTCTGTTGTTTCTAAATTACTCAGTCTATGGTCTTTTGTTACAGCATCAGGAGTAGGTTAAGGCAGAGACCAATAAAGACTTCTGCAATAGTCAGGAAAGCAGTGACAGTATATAGAACTACAGTTTTGGCAGTGAGAATGTAAAGGAATGAAAGAATGTAAGAGGGGACAGAAGGGCCAGAGAACTGCAATGGGGCAAGGGAAAGGAAGCAGGGGTTCTCAACCTAGACTCCAGGGAGAGAATTCAGGGGGTCCACAAATCTGGACAGAAAGACAGAGCATCTTTATATTCACTACCAAGTGAAATGCAGCATGCCTTCAATTATGAATATGGGCAACAAACCATAGTAGCATCAAGCATCATAAGACTGGCAAAGGGATCTATGGCATAAAAAAGAACTTCTGCGCTCTAAAGGAACTAAAAGTTTGGTAAATCCTTTACCAGAGACAAAGACTACAATTAAATAGGAAATTTTAAAAATATTAACAACAAAAACCAAAATCAACCACGTATGAGGACTGAAAGAAGGAAGGGCAGTAAAGATGGATAAAGTTATCAGTTTGACTTTGGACATGCTGAGTTTTAGGTGTCAGTCCACGCTTATCTTAGGACACCCATTTTCTTGTGTCCAATAGCCTCCAGCTGCAAGGAACCAGAATCATCTCTATATAGCAGGAGTTTTCATTTCCCATTCTGTTCTTCCTCTTCTCAGCATTGAAAACAGTCCAAGGGTGACCAACTGTCCTGGTTTGCCTGGGATAGAGGGGCTTTCCAAGACACGTTCAATGCTAAAACCAAAGTCCACAACAAACTGGATGAGCTGGTCACCCTAAGGGCCCTCAAATCTGGCACTTTAAGGCTATATTAAGTCTATCTACATTTACAAAAAATGATGCTATTTAAGGTTTATTTTGGATCTGAGTTTGTCCATCTGTTCTTCCCATGAGATAGAAGATCTTGAAGGAAAATCTTCCTCTCACAGGCCAGACAGTATAGATGTCAATAAATGCATTAGTAACTACATAAGATCATGTCAATAACTGCACAATTTATACAGTACTTGTGAGGACAAGAACTATGTGAGATAGATTTGATTCTCTTCATATCACAGAAGAAAAAGACTGCAAGGTTTCGTCCTCTGCGCTACCTCACACAGCAAGCAAAGTGGCCGACTCCTAGGGCTGCAGCTGCCAAAGAACACTGAGACACTGTGTTCTGCAGAGGCACGAGTGGTTGTTGCTATACGGAGATTATGCAAAGCTTCAAGTTTCTTTTGTAATATCCATGAACTCAGTGCTCTGGCATTATATTGATACACAATAAAATGGAGTGTTAGTTTTAGGCAGAAGGCACCCTAAGGGGTGATGGTTTACCTATGGGAAAAGACATAAAAGCTAATAATTAAATGTCCAAAACTGGTGAGATTAGGTAAGAGCAGCAATAACTTGCAAATCAAAATGTATGGCAAATGGTACAAAAGCTATGCTCCCAGATACAGCATCTAATCAGAAAATCTACACATGGTAATGAGAGTACCTATATTAGTCAATATGGAAATCAACAAGCACGTGTGTGCCAGCAATGATCAATCAGGGATCTTGGATGGAGATGAGAATGGTGAAAGCTAGGATAGATAAACCAGGGTAATCAATTACTACTAAGGGGCCTGGCCTTGCCAGGTTTACTGGCCCCACAGATCACCAACTACCTCTCCCTGTAGCCATGGCAACAATCACAGCAAGGCAGCTCCAGAATTCACCTTTGGATATCCACAATCCACCGAATTTGCACCTACGCAGTTCAGATAAACCAACAAAGCTATCACCACCCGCTAAACTAAGACAACTACGACCTTTCCCATTTTTCCAGACTCTAACTCATCCAGGGAACATATTCTTTCATTTTTTTCACCGGTATCTACTGAAGGGAGAGTGAGTCTTAAACGACTACTTTTTATAGAGTAAAAGATAAGAGGTGGTTAAGGTGGTTTTTCTCCCCCCCCCTCGACGGGTGGACATCAGAGATGATAGAAAACCGGAGGCACAAACAAACATAACATTTGCCTAAAAAAGGCAAATAAGCTGATATGATCAAAATCATTTTCAGCCAAAGTCTCATAGCACGTCTGTCAGGCAAGCTCAGTTTTGCCCAAGCAGGATACTGCCTCTGGAACCGAGAAATAGTTTCCAACACGGCTGTTTGATTTACAGTTCTAAAAAACAAAAACGCATTCCGTGCGGGCGGGACGGCGCACAGCAGGAGCAAGAATCATGACGTATTCGGGAGAGCTTTCCAGAATGGCTCTTCAGCTCGAGCGAGATGCCCAGGCAGCAAATCTCATTTTTCCTCGGAGAAACTGAATCAAATCGCACCCGCCCTGCGCACGCCGAGAGAACGCAAACCAAGCGGTTTTACTAAAGCTGTAGCTAAAATCCTTCTCAGACTCCCTCCTTCCTGGGTGGCCACTTTGCCCTGAACTCCGGGCCCCGAGTTCTCGCTTTTTACCCCCAACACATCCCTGGGACCCAAGCAAAAACAAAACAACCCACCGCAAAGGAAAAAAAGGAAAAAGGAAAAGAAAAACCCCAGACAAAAGTTCTGTCGCAGAGCCTCTTTCTGGCCAAAAAGCGCCTTGCAAAACCCCGCTGCATCCGGGGCCGTCCGCGCTGCCACTAGTAAAGATGGCGGCCACAGGGGTAGCCGCTCCCTCCCGAAGGCCGCGGGCTGCCCCGCCAGCCACGACCATTCACACGCAGCCCTCCACGCCCGCGCCGCGGCTTGACGCATTGCAGGTGCGGCGTGGCCAATCAGGCGGCTCGACTCTTTCCGGCCAACCACTGCAGGGTCGCTCTAGCCTATCAGAGCGTCCTTGTCAAACTGAACGAGGAAAGGAGCCTCAACAGTGCCAACTAAGCAACCGGCTACAGAGTGCGTTTTGGGGCGTGTGACGGTTCTGCTGTGTGCTCCTCCGCGGGGAGATATAGTGCCCGCGCGGCGCGCCGCTTCGTCCGCCCACCGGCGCTGTGGAGGCTTGGGCGTGAGGCTCGCTCTTCCTGTCCGCTTGCCAGGCGATGGTTCCCTCCCCCGAGACAAATACTTAAAAACAACACGAAATTCCCGTGCCGTGGTCTTCCATGGGGCCAACTGGACCTACCCTCGCCCGCCCCCTTGTTCAATGAAGCGGTGCTCTTTGCCGTTCGTCTGGCGCGCTTTGTGAAAACTGTTGCGGCCGGAGACATAAACTCCCCTGATCTCGAAACCCAGACTCGAGCTCTCACGAAGCCGACCCTTCCTGTGCAGGAGCTGCACGGCCCAGACACCCGAGAGGCGCCCTCGTGGGCACTTTTGTTTCCAGAAGGCCCCTTTCCATTTCCTCCTGTGGTTTCCTTATCTCCTACCGCGGGAGGGGTTCGCTGGGCTGGGTTTTTCAGCTGCGTCGGAGCAGAAGGCGGTAAGGGACGCGGCCGGGAGCCCGGCCTGACATCCCGCAGCGCCCGATTCCGGGTAGATTACGTGACAGTGGCCTGAGAGCCGCTGGTTAGCTGTGGCTGGCTAGTCCGAGGGGAAGCTTCTCCCCTCCTCCCCCTTGGAAAGCCCCTTGTTACTTCTGCCTGGAAAGGCCCTCCTAGGTAGAGGTGAAGGTTTAGGGAAATAACTTCTCAAATGGGCCGGATCTGTTAACCATAGTCTGTCTAGTGCTAAAAGGTGCCTCTAATCCCTCATCATACAGTGAAAAATGTGACACCCAAGAAGGTCGATTGACACGCCTAAAGTCACATGGCAATTTAGGTGCCGAGTACAGAATGGAATCTTACCTAGCGTGTCTGTCTCCCAAACCCGTGTTTTTCTGTTGCAGTAATACCCCATCTTCTAGAGCTGAAGCTGTCTTATGCGATGGCTCAAGCATTTGGAGAACTTTACTGTGTAAATGAAGGAAATATAGACATGACAGGAATTGTTTTCTCTGAAGAGCATTTTGAATCAGTGGCCTACAGAGAAAGTAAGCAGAAAAGAAATGTCGCTTGGTTATTGTCACTGCTATAAGAATCCAGTTAAGAAAATGAAATGTGGATTTCTGTACGATTTCATATAACCTCCAAACTTCTATCTGTGTTTTTGGCACAAGGTGGCTTGGAAGATCTGATTTTTACCTGTTCTATATTCACATCCTGTGTCTAAGGTTATGTTATTAGTGGTATGGGCGTCTGTATTGGACTCGTGTAAAGGTTGTTCTTTGATCTAAGGCTAGTTGCCAGTTGCCCTTTATTGCTACTTCTTAAACTTCTACTCAAAGTCTTGTTCGAAAAAGAAAAGCCGTGGTTTTCTTTCTGTAGGCTGTTAGTAGTCATCCCCAAACATGTTTGCCAAGTGAGCAATATCTTGGAACTTCCAAATGAGCATTTCACCATAAAAATATCTGCCCAAAGTAACAACACGTCACATTTCTTTTGCAATGTAGATAGAATAGGAAATATGTACTGTGACTTCTTTGTATCAAGGCAGATCACGATGTGAAAAAAAGAGATCTGACTGTGTCGATTACAAACTGGGAATTCTTGAGTGAGTCCCTTTGTTCTTGGGACCTCGGTTTTCTAGTTTGTAGAATTAGAGGATTGGATTAGATGATTTCCAGATTCCATTCCATCTCTAAATTTGATTCCGCTGTGAAGATGTTGGACCATAATTTAATTGTATCATTATATTTAGGTTTATCTGTTTCTATTTACAACGCTTAAGCTTTTCAAGTCACTTTTACATTTTCCACGTTCAATCTTCCCAAGACTTCATACTTCCAGAGGGGGAGGGTCCCCGTTTTACAAAGAAGTTAGATTTACTGTAATGCCCGTCTCAGATTTATCTAAATGTGACTCAGTGTGCCAAAAAATATTCCTCGAAGCTTATTACTTCAATCCTAGTGCATACAAAATCTCCTGCTTTTTGGTGGTCAGCAAATTAGCTCACTAAATTGTGAGCTCCTTGAGGATAGGGCCTATCCAATTCATCCTTATATTCTGGGCTTAGTGAATTTCCTTTTACATTTCTAGGAGTTCAATAAAGGTTTACTGGAGGAATGAATGAACAATAATTAGGACAGTGGTAGAAGAATCCAGATTTGAAAGGGTCTGTTGAGTTCCAAGGAAATCAATTAACCAGTATTCATTGAGAGTCTATAATGTAGAAGCTACAGTTTCTTCTTTCAACACAATTTTTGTTTCCATTTAAGTTATCTCAATTTTTTATTTTTAAATTAAGGCAATATCATCACTGTGGAACATTTATAACTCTTCTTAAATATTAGGGTTTATCTCCTGACTCTCCTTTGTATGTATTCTATTACATTCTTTGAAGAATACAAAGATTTAGAAGAAAATGATTTTTTAAAAAACCCATCTGACTCACTCAAACAAAATTGCTCACTTTCCCTGTCTATTGTTGCTTTTCTGGTCTTTGTAAAGAGATGATGTCCTGTACCCAGCTTTTGGGTTTTTCTTAATTTTGGGGAATAAATGTCAGGATTGATCAGTCAGTATAAATAGGACTGGCCTAGTCTATTCCAACTATTTTATAGGAGTATCGTTCTACAAAGTAAGAATTCTGTAATGATCTTAATTTTTAACATTTATAAAAAGATGTAACTCTTGAGACAAGTCCACTGTGACTTTAGCTCTATATACATCCACATCTCAAGGAGTCTCCTGGTTACTGGGGAATTCTGCACGTATTCCTCAAGCAAGATATTTAGAATCATGAAATTCCAAATCTGGGAGGAACCAGAGAAAGTCAATCTGATCCAACTTTTCTCTTTTACAGATAAGAAAACTAAGTCCTGAGAACTGACTGGTTAGGGACAGAGCAGGCTCTAGGATCATACTAGACTGATCTTTCCTTTGACCTTTGAAAGAATTTTAATCAAAAGCAGTCCTAACAAGGGGAGCAGAGGAATGTTATCATTCATAGGGCCTCCAAGTGACTGGAAAATCCTGAGGCAACTTTGCTTTGGACTTTGTTATTCCATTTAGGGATTGGCTGTCCTGAATTGTTCTCTGTGCTAGGCCTTATCTATACTGCTTGTTAAAAATCTTTGACCTTCATTTAAATTGCTGACACTTTCCCATTGTGAAGGTTTATTATAGTTTCTTTACTTCTGTCTTCTTTAGGCTGGCAGTGTTTCCCTTTCTTATTCCCAGAAGAGCTCAGAGAAGCTTATTTTTTGAGTTAAGTAAGAAATTAAAACGAATGTAGCTACAAAATTATAATTCTTTCATAAAGTTCTGAAGTATTTTTAGGGTATTGCAAAGTGCTAACTAATAAAGAATAATCATATTTATATGTTCATTTCTCATTATGCAACTTTTAGGCTGGTTTCTAAAAATTTAGTCCTTTTCTTCAGGTGGTCAGAATAGGTATGGCTGGACTTGTTTAGAGCATGGTACTCTTTCACAGAAAAAGAAAAAAAAACCTTTTTCCATAGTTTCAGCAGCACCCTAACCCCCTAACCTAGCTGGTTGTCTAGCAAACGTTCATAAGCAAAACAGTGTAGAAAGTCAGAATGGCTCGGTGGTAGTCTGTGATATCGCCATACAGAACACTGTTTGAAATGCGTGCTCAAACCACAAAGTACTTCCAAATACAAATTTCCCACAGGTACAAAACGTTGAATAGTTTACCAGTTCTCCACCCTTCTTTAGGATTTGAAAATCAGAAATGCCTCTATTAGAATCACTATGTGGATAGACCATTTAGCGTATGACTTATACGTTTTGCTGCTACTCAGTTTGAGGTCATTTCCTAAGTTTCAAACTTGGTGTGAAACAGGTGCAACTATGAAACTTTGTGTGGCAGGGAAGAGTTAGAGCAGTGAAACATGAAACTATAAATCAGTTCTCTGAGTCACAAATCTCTTAGGCTGCTCTAGAAGACAGTGATGACTCAGCAGCATTCCGTAGGGGTGGTGGAGGGAGAAGGGTGCTGAGGGCTTGTTGCCCAGGGCACCAGCCTGTTGGGGGCGCCTTATGGTGGGAGACCTAGTCGAGCCCCTGGGAAGACTAACTCAGATTCCCTGACTTTGGTTTTGAATTGATTTCTGACCTACCCTTTGCCATATTTAGCAGGTTGGTATTTTAAATATTACAAACAACCACACATTATATTTTTCTAGGGCTTTATTGCTTACAAAGTAATTCAACATTTTTTTTTCTCTCATTAACCCTCACACTAAGCACCTGAGGTATGTTATTATTATACCAATTTTACAGATGAGTCTGCATGGCTAAATGGCCAAGGAAGTAGCCATTTAACCTAGCAAATAGTATGCCACAATATTCACGCCTTCTTGGGAAATAACTGTTTTCTTTGTCAAAACAACAAAAATAGCATAGCCTTGAGTAGCCATTTAATGAATAAGACAAAATTTCTGTCAGTCCTTTTGGGTTTTTTATTTTTGGTTTTTGGTTTTCTTTTTTTTTTTTTTTTTTTTTGAGACAGAGTATAACTCTGTCACCCAGGTTAGAGTGCCATGGCATCAGCCTAGCTCACAGCAACCTCAAACTCCTGGGCTCAAGTGATCCTCCTACCTCAGCCTCCTTAGGAGCTACAGGAGTGTCACGACCCCCAGCTAATTTGTCCTGTTTTTTGTAGAGATAGCGGTCTCACTCTTGCTCAGGCTGGTCTTGATCTCCTGACCTCAAGCGATCCTCCCACCTTGGCATCCCAGAGTGCTAGGATTAGAGGCGTGAGCCACTGTGCCTGGCCTGTCCTTTGGTTTACAGAGGAGAATGTGAAAAGGAAGGAACATACAAGTGTAACTTCAAAACCCTCCTGAAGGTACGTCTTTTTCAATGACCAAATGATTCAATCATCTGGTTGTGATGCCTTGAGTTGGTTTATTAGCCAATGACTCAGAGTCTCTACTTAGAATGAATAAAATTAAAGAAGCATCTTCACTGGATTTAGATAAGAGATAGTTTTCTGTTTGGTACAACTTCCCTTTGGCCACATTTTCTCCATTATGAAAGTGGGAAATGGATCCAGTTATGTACAAGTGAGAAGAGAATTGTCAAAGAAGGATGGATTAGCCCAGGTACACACTTGCTCGGAGCTATAGAAAGGTACATGTTGGGATCACACGGGGACAATCCAGCATGTTCCTGAGGAGTTTGTGGCCTGCCACCAAATCAAGGAAGACTGCTTTTGGGAAAGCAAAGGACTTTCTTTCCCTTTTCTGTTTTTGAAAATTCACTTCTAATGTTCTCCTCAGTGCTGGGAGTGAATTGAGCTAAACATTAATCAATTAAATAATCTATTGGTATTTATTAAGTCAAGTACTATGCTGAGTTCAAAAAGTATAAGATAGTGCCTTCTGCTACTGTCTGGTTGAGGAGATAAGATACACAAAAAGATAATATCAGGTGGAAAAGGATAAGAGCTATAGGAATTCAGGAGAAAGGAAGCTCATTTGGAGCTGCAACAATCAGGAAAATTTGAAAGATGTGGTATTTAAACTGGGCCTGAAGGACCTGTTAGGTGGTGAGGATGTGGACGAGCATTTGAACACTGGCAATGACATAGAAAAGGCACTGAGTTGGGAGGGCACAATGTATATTCAGGGGACAGAGAGTAGACTGATTTGTCTGAAGCTAAGAATTACTATTTGTAGAATAATAAAGTACGAAAAAGTCAACTGTCACTGTTGAAGGGCTCTGAATGCCAGGCACAAGGACTTAGCGTTTTATCTCCTGCAGGCATTAGGGGAGCCACTGCAGGTTTCTGAAGACGGGAGTGAAATGGTTAACCTGGTGGCTGCGTGATAGATGGATCAGAAGGGGATGAACTCATTGCGATAAACAAAGAATCATGGATGTGGTACGAAAAATTTTGGGATCCTCAACATTCCTGATCCGGGCAAACATGGATGTTTCTTTCCTTTTTTAAAATCTGTAGACTGGTGCTGTCCAATAGAACTTACTGCAATGATGGAAATTTTCTATGCTGTTCAATATGGTAACCACTAGTCATATGGGCCTACTGAGCACTTAAAATGTGGCTGGCAAAACTGAGGAACTCAATTTTTAATATTAATTAGTTTCAATTTAAATGGTCACACCTGGTTAGTGGCTGCTATACTGGGCAACACAGCTCTAGAAAGCAGGACAAGGGCTATTCATTATGATTGGAAACCAAATCACATAGTTACCAAACTAGAGTTTCACTCTGTTGGAATCAGTAGGGCCAATTCTTTGGTATAATCCACAATTAGCATCAGTTTATCTGATTTATCATTATGGTCCAGTTTTCCGTGTATCGAGACCTCGGTAAAAGTACCAATTTGTACCAATCACTGGCTCTGCTCTACAGGCAGACTGAGTCACTCTGAAACCTGCCATTCCAGCTTACCCCACTGTGGCCACATATCCCTCAACTGAGCTGTTAAATCATTGTAAGCTGCTAAATGCCTCTCACTGTGTCGTTAAACCTTAGACCTGCTCTATAGTTTGCCAACTCCCCCACCTCACACACGCACATACTCTAGCATGTAGGTTGAAATGAGAAGTTGCTGGTTACCGTTTGGATGCTGATTAGTTACTTTTGCACTTGGCCTTTGGATTAATGAGGAAAATGGTAGTTTAAGAATTTCCAAATAATATGACTTACAGAATACATTGCTTGGTAGCTACTAGCTGCATTGAAAAAAAAAAAAAAACAAGCTTGAAGTTAGTATAAGCAACTAAAGCACAAAACTGTGATCACCCCCACTGGGCATTTTACAACTTGAATTCACATACGGAACTCAGTCCCTAAGACTGCAGTTATTGGCTGCTTTTGACTTAAAGGTTCAGTCGGTTAAAGCACAGAGCTAATGAAGCCCAAGTCATGGGTCCGGGCTCATTAATGGTCAATTATTTTGCTCTGTTCTCATTCTCTATCCCTGATCCCAGCTTGCTGTGCTGCATATTCATGACCTTGGTCACAAGGGTGGCCCCGCCAGAGAGGGAAGAGATGAGGGCAAATCCATCACCGCAGTTACTAGCAAAACAAGCACAAGCCCTGTGAATGGAGGGCAAGATGTGTTCTCTACTACACAAAGGAAAGCATTTCAAAAAACAAAAATGAGGCACGGAATGCAAGGTGAATGGTGCTGTTTGGAAATATTGCACCTCAGACCACTAACTGAATGCACTGCTGACCATCACAAGCCAGAACATGCCGCGGGACAGTTAGTACCACTACGACTCACTTAAAAATCATGGGACACTAAATAGATACCCTATATGCTCAAATTTGATAATATTTTTGTCATGCTAAGTTGTTGTGGCCTAATGCTTGCTTATTATGTTCTGATGGTAACATTTTCAAATTTATATGTAATGTAAGAATGCTCCCTCTGCTCTTTACCTATAGGAGTCATTCATAAAAATAACGACAAAAAAGATAATAGCACAATTTTAAGTGGAAAAATAACAGGGTATTTTGTTTATTGATAGCGATAATAAAGCCTTTATAATAGTCCTGTATAAAATTTAATGAAATCTAAATCCGTACACAACAGGAAGAATCCGTTCTGGCGATTGGAGATGATTAGTGAGGTACAGAATCCCAAATGGTGGATGTTCATCAAAGTGCTACTGGACCACAGGGCAGAGAAGGAGGGCTTTGGAGATGGATGCTGGAGAGTAGAAGAGAAGATTTGTTTCTCAGGAGATGGGCACCAGTTTGGGATTACAAATTTCTTGAGGATAATCCATCCACAAAGACATGACTATAGTTATATATCATGAATGAGTTTAGGCTATTATTTACCACCAAACCACACAACCAACTCCCCCAACCCCTCTCTCTCTCTCCCTCTCTCTCATACACACACAATTTCTCAAAAGAATGTAAACTCCATGAAAGGATATAAATATGTATATATATAAGTGTGGAGTACAACAAATAATATTTAAAGGAAGACTTGTTCTGAGACAGGTTTAAATATGGAAATATATTCTCTAAATATATAGTAGTAAAAATCAGGGCTGTATGTCTGTTTTGTATTAAGTGATATCTTAACTTCAGGTTTTGCCTCAGAGACAATTTTGTAAAAGATAAATTTAAAATAGCAACTCCTGGAGAGACAGCATGGTCTAAGGAACAGGACCGGGATTATGGAGCCATCAGTCATCTCCTTCCATGAAAGCATGCAGTCATCAATTGGATGTATTTTTTGTTTTGCATTGTTGTGTTTTGAAACAGGGTCTCTCTCTGTCACCCGGAGTAGAGTGCAGTGGCATCATCCTAGTTCACTGCAACCTCAAACTCTGGGCTCAAGCCAACCTCCTGTATAGCTTGGGCTACAGGAGTGAGCCACCATGCCTGCCTAATTTTTGTATTTTTTGCAGAGAAGGGGTCTTCCTCTTGCTCAGGCTAGTCTCAAACTCCTGGCCTCAAGCAATCCTCCCCCACCCCCTTGGCCTCCCAAAGTGCTGGGATTATAGGTGTGAGCCACCACACCTGCCCCGTCAACTGGATGTTTGACAGTGAGCAAGTCTCCTTACCTCTCTAGGCCTCAGAGGCAAAATGAGAATTGTCCTTCAGCTTGGAAGCAACACCAAGTAAATGTCTTGCCTTAGGTTTTCTTTTACAAACACTGTTTCTTGTGTGGGAGATAGAGTCATTACTATGTTCCTATAATCTTATGTTAATTTTAAATCCTCGTGTAGTAAGTATCTCTTTATAAACCAAATTTTAATCTTTGTTCCTTTTCCCCATCATCCCAAATTAAATTAAAAATAAATTCTATTAAATCAAAGGAGATTGTTATAGTGTAATGCTTAAGTGCTTGGGCTGTCAGCCAGACTTTTGGGTTACACCACTTAAATGAGGCAAGTCACTGAATTGTTCAGTGCCTTAGTTTCCTTGTAAGAATGATGATACCTGTCTCACGGAATGGGTAGCAGGATGAAATAATACATTTCGCATAGGGTCTGGCCACAGTCAATGCTCAGCAAATGTTATTTTTAAACTATTTCCATTTCTCTATTTTCTCTCATCTTCAATAATGTATATTTGTGTATGTGTAGACACATAAATGATACATGTATAATACATGTTATATACATATACTTTATAATCATATGTGTTATAACCTCAAACACAAGGTTTTACAGCTGGAAGGAATTTATAGATTAAGTTCAAACCTCTTGTTTTACCAATAGGTTTGTACAATTATTACATCTGCCTTCTTTCTGTAAGATTCAGAGGGTTGGAGTGATCTGCTTACTCACAGAAATGATATTCAAACCTGAAATTCCTGGCGTGGCTACATTCTTTCTATTTTTCTTCAAATTAACTTTATTTTATTTAAATAATTGCATATAGAACCATTTCCTCTAAATATCATGAAATGTTCCATAGGCTTTTTGGTTCTCAGTAACTTATAATATCACAATAATGTGGCTTATTTTCCTGATTGCCGATCTCATCAGAAATTAGGAAGTTTATTCACTGGAAGGAATCTATTTGATAATAAAAACCCAGTGACCATTTAAGCAGGCAATCAGAAGAATCTGCTTTACTAAAATAGACAAATCCTTAACATTGTACCGTTACAACTTTCAGATATTGATTTCACTAATAAATAATCTAATATTAGAGCCCCTGAGCAAGGGCTCCAGCTCTATTTTATGCCCATCACTGACTCACAATAAGATCTTGGGCAAGTCACTTGACCTTCTTACATTTCAGCGTGTCAAACTGTGAAAAGCACGTCCATAAAATTGTGTAAAGCATGACCTCATTATAAACCCAATGGACTTGAAAGCTAATTTGTGCTTTGATACACTAATGAATCACCAAAAGAGAACTCCAGTTTGTAAAATAGGAAGAATCAGAAAAATAAATTTTACTGTAAGTAAAATGATTCTGAAATGTACAGTTTTTAGCCAGTAAAATCACAAAAAAGTTTCAAAGTATTTCATTCAGGTGAAATAAGGTTAAATGACAATGAAAAAAATATTATTTTAGAGAATGCCTGGCTTTCAAAACTATAGATTATAGCCACTTAACCAAAATAATTATAAGGAATGGAAGACTATTAGATACTAGTAGATCTTTAATAATAAAACTCATTTCATTTCTAGGCCATTTCTCACTTATACAACTCATACCATGTTTTAAAATGTATTTCACTAACCTTATATGAAAAACCTGCCAGAAAGAATATCCCTTAGTAAAGAAGCAATTTTAGTAACGAGTCTGGCCATTTAGACTTGTAACTTGGATTATTGAATATTCTTTAAAATTACTTTGTATTAGTCCCTTTTACTCTATTTCCTTATTGTCAGCTCTCCCATTAATATGTATACTTTATTCCCACTCAGGTTTTCCCCTATGAGCCCAGGAATATTATTTTGGTGGGGGGGAATGGGAGTTAGATTTGTGAGGTGAATAATGTCTGTCTAATCTGCAGAGGAAAGGCAGCACCATTCTCTGGCTGGCTACTGCAGTCTCTTTAAATTAAACAGCAGGTTCACCCTTTCTGCAGCATTCCAGAAAGAATGTCAGTGAGAACAGCTTCACAGATGCTGACATATCGTCTGAGGTTATCCCAAGAAGTCCTGTGGCATTTGCAATATGCCTGAACATTTCCCATTCTTTTAAAACATCTTTCTGCAGACTTTTGTCAAAGCCAGAAACAAACATAAACAAGCAATGCCCTTTCTAGCAGAGCAAGTTAATCACACACTTTGTCATATTCTCTGAAAGAGTAAGCAAATGATAACCTGCAACTGTTGCCCCAGGCCTGTAAACAAAAGATCAAATTCTGTGTTCTACTTTGGCAAGAAAAGAAACTGCAGCATTTTCTCAGGATTTTTACAAGTCCTGGGCTTCAAATTAATGATTGAAATTGTTCTTTTTCGAGTTTACAGAAAAATGGAATAAATTAGTAAACTTAAAAGATTAAAATATTCCTTTAAAAGGAATATAATCGAGAGTGTAGATTAAAATACAATCTAGCTCCATAGTAAAGGCAATCGGCTGTGTGTTCCACCTGTAGTCTAGGGGATTCTAATTATCTTTTTCCTTCTTTGTTTTTATGGATTTATGAATGAAGATTCTGACCCCTCAGAACCAAGAAAATTACAAAAAATTTAGAGCGTGGGTTTTAAGGTCTATAGAAGCTGCACAGGTACATTAATTTTAGTAAGACTGGAGCCAGGATGAATAGTATTTTCCATAGCAAAAAAAACAAAACAGTAGGGGAGAAATACTCAGGCATCCTAAAAAATATTCAGTGGAAACATAAAAACATTAAAGTAAGACTAGTTGAGCATAGGAGCATGATACAGATTTAGCAATAAATATAATTTGCCTCAGATATTGATCCAAAATTTGAAAAACAAAACATCGGACCAATTTCTTCCACGAGGACAACTACCTCGTCCTCTGCGGACCCCTCTCCTCGGCAGCGGAAGGTGTGCGGTCAATTCCTCTGCCTCCACCTCCCCACGGCCGCCCCCCAGCCCCAGGACCTCCCGCAGCTTCCCAAACTGGAAGTGGCCGCTGAAGACCCCAAGGGCGAGGGGCAAGCGGGACCCAGCAGGCCCACGGGAGCCGCAGGAAATGTGGAGGTGGGAGGGTCACACAGGCGGGGTGAGGGGCCGACGGCTTCTAACGCCCAGGCCGACCCCAGGTCGCGCTATGCGGGCGCTCTGTCCTCGCCCGGGCCCGAGGTGGGCGTCTCCACAGGACTCCTAGCCGCACCTGCCGGGAGACCGCCCACCCCCCTCGAACCCCTCCAGCGCTGCCCCCCGGCAGGCGCAGCCGGCAGCGGGAGGCGGGGCAGGTCGGGGGCGGGGCCAGGCGGGCAAAGCCGGGAGCCGCAGCGGCGCTCCGAGCGAGGCCGCCCGCCGCGGCGGAGGGATACGGCGCACCGTATATATACCGCGGGACGCAGACTCGCGCTCAGGCAGTGGTGCTGGGAGTCTCGTGGACGCGGAGCCGTTACTCGCAGCCGGGCGGCGCAGTCGGTGGCGGCACAGCGCACAGCGAACGTTAGTAGCAGCAACCGCAGAGGCAGCCCCGCCGTCACAGCCCCTGCGCTGGTGCAGCCGCTCTCGCTCCCTGTGCTCTTCCTCCCTTCGCTCGCACCATGGTAGGTCGGGAGTGGCAAACGCCGGCAGAGCTGCTGCCCAAAATTTCTTCCCAGATTTTTAGTTCAGTCTTTTTTGGGGAGGGGTGGGGGGAGGGGGTTTCTTCTCTGGGTGTTACGCAGCAGCTGCGGTTAAGAGGGATGCACTTTGGATTTGCATCTCAGTTTTCTCTGCCAGGGATCCTCATTTAAATTTTGGTCCTTTTTGGAGCCGGACTTGGCTGCGGGCCGTCCACAGGCAGCGGCCCCGGCCGTAGCTGCACCGGGGCCTTCCGCACCCACCCCAACCCCCGCCCCCCCCCCAGCCCCGCACCCACTGCATCCAGCGCGCCGCACCCGGGCAGCCTGCAGCGCTGCGCTTCGCCGGGAGCCGGGCGGGGCCAGGCACTAGACAACTCCCCCACCCCCACTTCTCCCCGGGCACGAAGGTGGCAGGTCGGGCGGGCTGCGGAGAATGAATGGGCCGAAGTGAGCCGGTGGCGCACGTTGCTCCGGGCGGGGAGTGGGGGGCGCCGTCGCCGTCCGCGCCACCCCCCCACCCTGCCGAGAGTGCTGGGCTGCCTCCCTCTGCCGCTGTCCCCTCCTTCCTCCCGGGGGGCGCGGCGCGGCGCAGGCGTGGGCTGGGAAGGAAGGAGCCGGGGAAGGGTGGGGTGGGGGCAGGAAGGCGAGGGGTGGGGGGCGGAGGGCGGAAGCGGCGAGCCGGCCGCCCTGCGCTCGGGCGGGGCTCCGTGGTGTGGCCGGGCTCGTGTCTCCCTGTCTCCGCACCCTTGCAGCCCCCACCCGGTGCCGCGGCAAAGGCGGGCGTGAGCCTCGGTACACCAAGAGGCCCCTTCCCGCGGGAGGCGCTCGGCTCGCGCTAATTGGGGCGGGGGGGCGGGGGAGGAGGGAGCTGGCGCGCGGCTCGGTTTCCATTAGAGACGCAAAGTTTCTGCTCCGGGAGGAGGCGGCGGCGCGGCGGGCTCGCCGCCTAGGGAAGCAGAAACGGGTGGGAGGTGCGGGGCGGCCTTGGCCTCGGCCCTGGGGCGGGGGATGGGAGTGGGGGTCTCCCGGCCGAGGAGGGGCGGCGTCCCCACCGCGCCTGCCCTCGGGCTCGCACTCCTGCCCAGCGGTGCCCCTCTCCGCGCCACTTCCCGGTCCGCAGGGAGATGCCCTGCACGTTTCCGCTTTCTCTGCAGCCTCTAGACTGCCAGATGCGACTGTGCGCCTGGCTGGGTGTGTTTTCCGCGGCCCCTTCCTCCCTCGGCGGGCTGGGCTGACATCACCGACAGCGTTTTCTGGTTTGGCGGGGTGGAGAGTTGGCTCCCGGCCGGGCTCCGGAACACCTTTTTCCCTAAGGCCAGCGCGATTTGGGAGAGGAAGGTGTATGCTCCTGGTGACCCCTCTAGCGCGAGAGTTTTGCAGCAAGGTGGGACTGTTCTCACTTGCGATGTGTGGCAGAGCTTCCTGTTGTACAAGATAGACGTTGCCCTAGCATTACATAAATCTTAGCGTCTCCATTTCATTTTCCAAAAACCAATTTTTAGGGACTGGGGTAGAAAGGAAGGAACAGTCACAATTTGTAAAAACAGGTTTTCCACCAAAAATCAATATATCAGAACGCAGTTCCGACTGTAAAAGTTTCCACTTAAGAGAATAAACTTAACGCCATCAGTTTTCTATTAGGACTTATTTTGTAGCTGGCTTCATAAGGTGTCCTTCATTAAAATAAAAATACATGTTAGCTCTCCCTGAGATCTCAAATTCCCCTGGCTGGAGGCACATGTTCAGGATGGTGAAGACCAAATAATGCCAGTGAGAATTACCTTCATGGCCATTACTACCTGGAGTAAAGTGTGTTTATTATGAGCAGCTCTTATGTCATTCTTAAGGTGGGTAGGGTGAATAGTCTCCAGCGAATTTAATAGTAACCTCTTTCTACCTGAAAAGGTATATATATATAGAGAGAGTGTCTTGTAAATATTGTGTAGTTTTTTTTGTATTTAATTTTTGCAGTTTTGTAACACCTCGTTTGTAAGATGGTTCCATTTTTTTTCCTGGCTTCTGAATCAGGATAATTTGACCAAGGCCATTAGCCATTGTAAATGGTAGGCTTTTAACAAATAACTGCCTCATTTAAAGGATTGGGAAGCATTTATTTCATGGAAATGAAGTTGGTGGGGTAACGCATTGCCGTATATTTATCTTTTCCACTTAATTGTTTCTCATAAAATGGATATAAAAGCCTGTTAATCCAACCCAATGCCATTATGTAATGCCAGTTGGGAGATTTCGAGGGCCTGAAGCAATGCGCAAGGTGTGCTAAAAGCCTGCCCCTGGACAGGATCCTGATCCTGGCCGTGGTGGCAGTGGTGTTGGGCTGGGTCCCTTCTTGGATGGAAGCGGGCACTGCGGTGTCCGTGGTGCAGTAGATGGCGCTCTTCTTTCTTAGAGCTCGCTGCTACTGCAGTTGGATGGGGGCCTTTTGCCACTAGAGGTGCCATTTTTCACATTATGAACTGACCCTTGCTACTTAAGTCTCAGAGCACGAAGCCATAGGCCCAGAAAAGAAGAACTGGAGTGAGTAGATGTTGTCACTTCCTTGTCATCTTTTGTTAAAATAGCATAAAGAGTTCCCTTTGTTGTAATTGATTTCGTTAAATGACTGTGCTAAAGGTTTCAAATGATTTTTTTAAGATTGATTTTTGAAAGATCGCAATATTAAAAGTGTAATTGGAAAAACTATCTCGATCTCAGACTGTGGTGGATTGAATTATAACCTTTTGTTTCTTCATGTAGGCTGATCAGCTGACTGAAGAACAGATTGCTGGTAAGTTGACAACTCCAGGGAGTCCCCAGAAGGCCAGAACTAGGCACTGACTCAGTTTTGGTGACTCCTCTGTTCCCTCCCCCCTACAGTCTGAGCAGTTTTCTAAGATTTTATTTTCATGAAAATGGTGAGCAGAAACTTTTAGCTCAGGTGTTAATTCCTTGCCAGTATTTTGGAGATACCATGGAAGGAGTAAAACTTAACACTAGAATGCCCACTTGTTACACTCTGGAGAATTTGTGCTTCACAATGTTTGGCTTTGTACATAATGAGATTGCACTGAGCTTACTACTCAAAAATTCAGTTTGGGCCGGGCGCAGTGGCTCACGCCTGTAATCCTAGCATTCCGGGAGGCCGAGGCAGGCAGATCGTTTGAGCTCAGGAGTTCAAGACCAGCCCGAGCAAGAGCGAGACCCCGTCTCTACCAAAAATAGAAAGAAATTAATCGGACAGCTAAAAATATATAGAAAAAAGTTAGCCGGGCATGGTGGCATGTGCCAGTAGTCCCAGCTACTTGGGAGGCTGAGGCAGGAGGATCACTTGAGCCCAGGAGTTTGAGGTTGCTGTGAGCTATGATGATGTCACGGCACTCTAGCCCAGGCAAGACAGTGAGACTCTGTCTCAAAAAAAAAAAAAAAAAATTCAGTTTGCTATTCCTATGCCACCGGTGGTCCTTTAGTAATCCACTGTGAAAGCTTGTGCTTGCTATCCTAAAATAAATGGGAATGAGTGAAAATGAGTGTTAGGACTTCTAATAGTTGAGAAAGGAGTTATATGAGTTCAGATTTTAGCCTTTTTTTTTTTTTTTTTTTACGAGATGTGGTGTTGCTGTGTTGCCCAGGCTAGGCTTGAACTCCTGGGCTCAAGTGATCCTTCCTCCTCAGCCTCCTAAATAGCTGGGACTATAGGCGTGTACTGCCAAGTCTCGCAGATTTTAGCTTTTTAAAATTTCCTGGAGGACTTGTTTTGGGACAGTTTCTCTTTATGAAACCAGGGACACTTTTGAAGTATCCTGAATGCCATGTAGAGAGAATAGGCTGGTTACCTTGGAATGTAATGTACGTTTCTAGGAACCTTTTTGTGTTGCTGTGAAACAAGGGGTTCTTTTGGCTGTAGAGATTTACAGGTGGGGACTTTAAGGGAACACATGGACCAATCTTCTCCTATCAGATTGGACTTAGGACTAATTGAGGCATGTTCAAGCTTAGCCTTCTTTAAAAACGTGAGACTGTTCCATCGTGGTGGTGACAAAGAAGAAAATTTATATTAATTAAAAAAAATAAAGAGAAAAATTGTGAGACTATTGTAGTTTTATGGAACTGGTTACCAGGAGCAATATTTGTTTTATGGGCTGCTGTATGAAGGCCAGTCCAACACAACTATTGTCTTTATTTCAGTAGATAAAGACCAGGCCGTTTCTGATACCTTTCACAACTTGGACAGCTTGCTTTTGGCAAGCCCCAGGCAAGTGTGTATTGTGGCTGGGTTGGATAAAGACATTCATTCTAAAGGGTAAACTTTTATTTTTAGAATTCAAGGAAGCTTTCTCCCTATTCGATAAAGATGGCGACGGCACCATCACAACAAAGGAACTTGGAACTGTCATGAGGTCACTGGGTCAGAACCCAACAGAAGCTGAATTGCAGGATATGATCAATGAAGTGGACGCTGATGGTAAGGGCTTTAGACCATGAATGAGTGCCACTGTTGTGTAATTCAAGTTCAGACATGTTGCAGGATTATCTTTCAGGTCCCCAGAGCAAAGCAAGTTTGCAAAGATCTCTTTTGTGGTTGCCTTGTGGCCATTGACAATTAAAATAGAAGATTATGGGCCTGCCGTCCCCCTGCTCACTGTTAGAGCGTTTCCTGGATCAGATCACCGTATTGTTCTTTTCTGCTTGCCATGACCTAGGGCTCAGCTCATTTATCAATTGGCCCATGAGTCTGCACTGAGTCTTCAAGAGGGATTAAAATTAAATAGCCATAGAACCTGCTTTTTAAAAAGCTTATTGTCTCTTTTGGAGGAGGAAAAACCCCCAAACAAGGTGAGTGAAGAGCACTCTTAGAAGCTACTACAGAACTGAGTAGAGTGTGAGCTGTAGTTTGCTGAATAGGATCATGTGAGGCTTGGAGGTGGGGTGCACGATGACTGTCGGGCATAGACCTACAAAACCTAACAGAAGGGGAAGCTCTATGAGGTGCAGAGGAAGTAGCAGCAGCCCTTCCCCCACTACCCCCTGTAGCAATTTGTCATCTATTCCTCTAGACTCTACAGCAGTGGACGACAGACCTCAGATTGCTCATTTCCATTAGTAAACGGTTTTGAAGCACCCCCGCCAAAAAAAACCATGTATTTTCGTAAATCATATATATGCACTAATGTACTATGTAACATTATAGAACATGACTTTAAAAGATGAGCGAAGAATAAATAATTTGAATCTAGACTTTCTAGATGATTGACTTGATGGTAGCTATCTTAAAAATATGATACCATAGGGCAATATAGTTAGAATTACACCTGTCTGGTCTTAGACATTTAGAAACAGGGCTTTCATTAGAGTTACTTCTAAAGATTGTTTCCACTCTTAATATTGTTTTGGAAAAAAGGGTTGTCTGTGTTTTTCTGAAGTTTGCTAAGATGATCAGCTATCTGGGAACATGGGGTGGCTCCCTCTTGTTTTGTATGAGTCCTGGAAAATTGAGCTTGGGGATAGAAGTGTATTAGGTTCTTAGACTGTAAGGAGCGACTGGGAGAAATTGTGCCAGGCCCACAGAATCCTGTATTTGCACTGAGTACATACGGTCATATCAGCCTAAAGACATCTTCTCTGCACGGTTGTGAGACAGTACTTCAAATAATTTATTTTGTCTTGCATGAATATCAGTAACACCTTAAAATTTTGGAGGCAAAAAAAGATTTGAGGGGATCTGTGAATTATTTTGTTTTAAAGGTACTGGTGAAAATGAGTAACTTACGATTTTTTCCTAATTTTAATCGGGAGGCTTGTCTTTGGGGATATTCATCTATCTCTTAGTTTTAGAAGAGTGTTTAGAATACTGGCCACAGAATGAATACTTCTGACACAGTTTCCTAAATGTTAATTGTCTGAGCTGTGAAAATGCTTCTAGGCTTTTCTTTTAATGGGAAATAATGATACTGAGTTGGGGGAGAAAATGATTAGGTGACTTTCTGTCATAAAGTGGCTGCGAAATGTCCCTAAAGAATACTTTCTAAGACTTTATGGCCCATGGTATAAGAAAGTCAATTTTCTCCCTGGAACATTTTGTACTCTTAACCTACAGCCCAATTCTAGGCCACCTTTACACTACCAACGTCACTAGCCGAGGCAGAGCTAGACCTTGTAATCTTCCTTACTGGAGGGGAAGGCAGTCTTGGGTGCTTTCTTTCTTTGGGGGTGGAAAGATTCGGCCTACGGCGGTGTGTGCTGTGTTTTTCTTAAACTGTACAGCCCTCTGTGACCCTTCGGTGCTCATGAACACAGATGCGCAGTTTCCTTTGTTATTAAGTGCTATCCTGGGCACTAGTTATTAGTTTGAATCACATCAAATCGTTCTGTATAGTATTTGAACATTTTAGACCTACGATGTCTAAAACTATTTATTGAACCTAATAAAATAATTTGCCACTTTGTCGTAGCAAGTGCTTGCCATTCTCTAGAGTGGTTCTAAAATTCTAATTGCAGAGTGGCATTAATAGATTGATTATTTTATGTGAGCTTTTTGTTCTTTAATTTGAGGTAATGGCACCATTGACTTCCCAGAATTTTTGACTATGATGGCTAGAAAAATGAAAGATACAGATAGCGAAGAAGAAATCCGTGAGGCGTTCCGAGTCTTTGACAAGGTAATCCTGCATCTTCATAGCAGATGGTACTTAAGTATGGCTTTTTTTTTTGCTATCACTTCTAAAAAGCTGTAATAATCTGTTACAGATATAATACATCCCCTAACTGCCTGAGGCTTTGATCTCACTTTGAAATATCCTAACTTATTGTAGTAACCTTATCAGGCGGGGGTAAACATAATAGGAATTTTGAACCAAGTTTCCTGATTGAGATTTTAATTTCTGTTAGCTTTTGAAAATCTCCGATGTTTTCTGCATTAGCTGATTGCATGTATTTAGTAGGCAGAGGTGGGAACTAGAGATCAGAATCGTTGATTCGAGCAGTCAGCAGTAACTTGAGAGGGCACATATATCAAAGACCTCCTTGCCCACACACAGCTGCTGTCATTAACCATTGCTGAATGTTCACAGGATGGCAATGGTTACATCAGCGCAGCAGAACTACGTCACGTCATGACAAACTTAGGAGAAAAACTAACAGATGAAGAAGTAGATGAAATGATCAGAGAAGCAGATATTGATGGAGACGGACAAGTCAACTATGAAGGTAAAACACTAAATTTCCTTAGCATAGTTTTTAAAAATCTTACCTTTAGGATCTGTAAGCAAGTTAGGCATTGGTTTTATTTTATGCACAGTAGAGATGTTGTGTTCATTAAAGCTGCTTTTAAAGATAACCAAAAGTTATGATTATTTGTCTTTTCAGAATTCGTACAGATGATGACTGCAAAATGAAGACCTACTTTCAACTCCTTTTTCCTCCCTCTAGAAGAATCAAATTGAATCTTTTACTTACCTCTTGCGAAAAAAAGAAAAAAGTTCATTTATTCATTCTGTTTCTATCTAGCAAAACTGAATGTTAAAAGTACCTTCTGTCCACACACACAAAATCTGCATGTATTGGTTGGTGGTCCTGTCCCCTAAAGATCAAGCTACACATCAGTTTTACAGTATAAATACTTGTACTACCTTAATGATAAGGACTCCTTAAAGTTCCATTTGCTAATGATTAATACACTGTTTGGGCTGGCCAGTTTTTCATGCATGCAGCTTGACGATTGAGCACAGTCAGGCATTTGTATTAAAAATGAAAAATGAAAAAACAAATTCAAAACCTATTCAAATGGGTTCTAGTTCAATTTGTTTAGTATAAATTGTCATAGCTGGTTTACTGAAAAGAGACACATTTAAAATTGGTTTACCTCAGGATGATGTGCAGAAAAACGAGTGAAGGATAAACTGTTGAGACGTGACCCCACTGGTAGGATGGTCCTCCTGTACTTCCGTGTGCTCCAACCCGTGGTGATGGTGACACACCCTGGTGGCATGCCCGAATATGTTGGTTTAGCGTTGTCTGCATGGTACTGGAGTGAAATGGGTGTTAGGCTGTCACTGTTCACACAAATTTTTAATAAGAAACCTTTACCAAGGGAGCATCTTTGGACTCTCTGTTTTTAAACCTTCTGAACCATGACTTGGAGTCGGCAGAGTAGGCTGTGGCTGTGGGCTTCAGCACAACCGTCAACATTGCTGTTCAAGAAATTA
>CAUYSK010099212.1:0-11798 GCA_963575035.1 Avahi laniger
GTATGTGAAAAAATGCTCAGCATCATTAGTCATCACAGAAATGAAAATCAAAACTACAGTGATAGTTTTGAAAATCAAAACTATCATTTCATCTTGGTTAAAATGGCTCTTATCAAAAACACAGGCTATAACAAACGCTGGTGAGGATGTAGACAGGATGTACACTGTTGGTGGGAATGTAAATTAGTGCCACCACTATGGAGAACAGTATGGAGGTTCCCCTAAAAGCTAAAAATAGAACTACCATATGACCCAGCAATCCCACTGATAGATATATATCCAAAAGAAGGGAATTCAGTATATCAAAAAGATATCTACATTCCCATATTATTGCAGCATTATTCACAATAACCAAGATTTGGAATCAACTTAAGTGTCCATCAACAGATGAATGGATAGAGAAATTGTGGTACATATACACAATAGATTATTATATAGTCATAAAAAGAATGAAATCCTGCCATTTGCAACAACATGGATGGGCCTGGAGAACATTATGTTAAGTGAAATAAGCCAAGCACAGAAAGACAAATCTCTCACGTTCTCTTTCATATGTGGGAGCCAAATATGAAAAACAATTGATCTCCTGGAGACAAGAGAGTAGAATATTGGTTACCAGAGGCTGGTAAGGATATCAGGGGGCGGAGGGGATAAATTTGGGATGGTTAGTAGGTGCAAAGATATAGTTAGATAGATAGAATGAACAATATGTGATAGAACAACAAAGTGACAGAAATCAACAATTAGTTAGTGAATACTTTAAAATATCTAAAAGACTGGAATTGTAATGTTACTAACACAGAGAAATGATATATGTCTGAAGTAATGGATACCCCAATTGCCCTGATTTGATTAATTCACATTGTATGATTATATCAAAACATCACATGTGCTCTATAAATATGTACAACTATTATGTACACATAATAATTAAAAAATTGTAATAATAGCTTGGTAGGAGTGAATTGGCAGTTCACCATCCAAAGTATAATCAGTTCACCTGGAGATGACCAGAATTATTCTAGCCAATAATATCCTTTCCTGAGAGGTGGAGTTTCTCATCTCTAAGAAGATGGATGTGGCACGGAAGTGAGGGAAGTATGTGGCGTGTGAGAGTGAGAAACTATGAAGAGGTTCATGTGGCTGGAATGCAGCCTGCAGGGCAGGAAATACAAAGAGGGATGGGGCTGGTGCTGTTGGCAGATTCCTGATGATTAACGGCCTTGCAGGATTTAGTGAGGAGCAACTTTAGCTTTTAGAATAAAGTTTGAAACTGTAGCTCATGGTTGGCTTGTGGAAGTGCTTTATTTGACTGTAATAGCTCCCAGAGTATCCTTCCACAATTTTTTAAAATCACGAATTAGTTGCCCACATTTAAAAATTGAGTGATTTGGCCTAAAAATCCAGCTTTCCAGTTTCTCATGAAAAACAGGCATGCATTCTTCAGATTGTCACAGTCCCTAGCTTTCTCTAGGAATGGCTGTCCTTTCCCCGCTGTGTGTTATCACTGTGAGGCTGTGTGTTGGATGCTGTATTTTTTCTTTTTTTAAATTAATGTAAAGTGAGGAGACAAGTGAAATTCTTATACTCATATCTTTATTAAAAGAAGCAAACGAAAGAGACTTAAAGGGATGCTGGTTTCAAGAAAAATATTTCAGACTTTCAGCCCACTTCAGTCATGTAAGATAGCTGCCTGGCTGCTGTAGCCACGGGGTTTTTGACTCTCTCTTAAGGTTACATGGGCAGAAAATGGCAGAGCCAGAACGCGAAGCCAAGTCTAATGACTTTGAAATAAGATTGGAAGGGCACGAAAGGATTTTGACCAATGACTAGGGGCTGGGGTATTGGAAAAGTATTTTTTAAAAAATAGGTTGATTATTGTTATAATAATTATAAGTGAATAAATGTTATTTAAATTAAAAATTATGATTGACACATAATGTATATCTTTATGGGGTAAAATACGATATTTTGATATGTGTATACATTATATAATAATCAAATCAAGTCAATTAGCATATCTATCATCTTAAACATTTATCATTTCTTTGTGATAAGAATATTGAAAAACCTCTCCTAGCTATTTTGAAATATATAATGCCTTATTGTTAACTCTAGTCATCCTACTAAGCAATAAAGCAAGAGAACTTGTTCCTCCTGTGTAATGGTAGCTTTGTACTCCTTGACCAATATCTCCCCCTCCCCTCCAGCCCCTCTCTTTCCCATTCTCTGACAGCTACTGTTCTATTATCTATTTCTATGAGAACAACATTTTAGATTCCTTATATAAGTGAGAGCAGGTGGTGTTTGTCTTTTTGTGCCTGGTTTATTTCACTTAACATAATGTCTTCCAGGTTCATCGATATTGACACAAAAGACAGAATTTCATTCTTTTTTGTGGCTGAATAGTATTCTATTGTGTATATTTAAAAAATCCATTTATCCACTGATGGACGTTTACATTGCTTTCATATTTTGGCTATTGTAAGTAGTGCTGCAACAACATTGGCATGCAGATATCTCTTTAGCATACTGATTTCATTTCCTTTGGATATATACCCAGTAGTGGGATTGCTGGATCATATGGTAGTACTACTGTAAATTTTTTGAAAAACTCTTATACTGTTTTGGCTGTATTAATGGCTGTATTAATTTATATTCCTAAGAGCAATATAAGGATTCCCCTTTTTCCACATTCTGGCCAGCACTTGTTAGCTTTGCTTTTTTTTTTAAATAGTAGCCATTCTAACTGAAGTGAGGTGATATCTCATTGTAGTTTTAATTTGCATTTCCCTAGTGATTAGTGACGTTTAGCATTTTTCATATCTGTTGGCCATTTGTATGTTTTCTTTTGAGAAATGTCTAGTCAAGTCTTTTGCCCATTTTTAAACTGGGTTATTTGTTTTTCTGTTATCGAGGTGTTTCGGTTCTTTATATACTTTTAAGCAAAAAGAGATTAATCTCTTGCCAACTGTATAGTTTGTAAATAAATTCTCAATTCTGTAGATTGTCATTTTGCTCTGCTTTCTTTGCTGTGCAGAAGATTTTTAGTTCGATATAATCCCATTTATTTATATTTGCTTTTGTCCCTTGTGCTTTTGAGCTTTTATCCAAAAAAATCCTCACCTAGACCAATGTCATGGAGCTTTTACCCTATGTTTTCTTCTAGTAGTTTCACATTTTGAGTCTTTCATTTAATTCTTTAATCCATTTTGAGTTAATTTTTTTTGTATATGATAAGAGACAAGGGTCTAATTTTGTTATGCTGCATTTGAACATCCATCCAGTTTTTCTAGCACTATATATTGAAGAGGTTGTCCTTTCCCCATTGTGTTCCTTGTTCTGTGGAAATATTGTTCCATTGGTCTATATGTCTATTTTTATGTAGTATAATGCCATTTTGGTTATCATAGCTTTTGTAATATGTGTTGAAGTGAGGTATTGTGATGTCTCCAGCTTTGTTCTTTTTGCTCAATATCGCTTTGGCTATTTGAGGTCTTTTGTGGTTCCATGGACATTTTAGGATTGGTTTTTCTACTTCTGTGAAGAATGTAATTGATATTTTGGTAGGGATTGCATTGAATATGTAGATCACTTTGAGTAATATGGCCATTTTAATAATAATTTTTCTAATCCATGAGCATGGGATATCTTTCCATTTTTTGTGTCCTCTTCAATTTCTTTCATCAATGTTTTATAGTTTTTATTGTAGAGATCTTTCATCTGCTTGGTTAACTTTATTCCTAGGTATTTTTTTTGTAGCTATTGTAAATGGGATTGCTTTTTTGATTTCTTTTTCAAATAATTTGCTATTGGCGTATAGAAATGCTACTGATTTTTGCCTGTTGGTTTTGTATTTTGCAACTTTGCTGAATTCGCTTAGTAGTTCTAATAGGTTTTTTGGTGGAGTCTTTGGGGTTTTCTATATTTAAGATCAGGTTGTCTGAAAACAGGAATAATTTGACCTGTTTCTTCATTTCTTTTTTTTAAGGATACTTAGTTTATTTTTTAAAATATGAGATAAAAATTAAAAGCAAAAGTGTCTAGGGGAAGGTTATTAGAAGAGAAGCACCAAAATAACTGACCGAATTTCTAATTTGGATGCCCTTTATTTCTTTCTCTTGTCTTATTGTTCTGGCTAGGACTTCTAGGACTATGTTGAATAAAAGTAGTGAAAGTGGGCACCTCTGCCTTGTTGCATATCTTAGAGAGAAAGCTTCCAGCTTCTCCTCATTTGGTATGATGTTAGGTGTAGGTTTGTTATATATGACCTTTATTATGTTGAGTATGTTACCCAATTTGTTGAGAGTTTCTATCATGAAGAGGTGTTGAATTTTACCAAATGTTCCTTCTTCATCTGTTGAGATGATCATTTGGTTTTGGTCCTTCATTCTGTTGATGTGATATATCAAGTTTTTTGATTTACATATGTTGAACCATCCTTGCATCCCTGGTTCCCTTGATTATGAATAATTATTTTTTTGATGTGCCGTTGGATTCAGTTTGCTAGTATTCTATTAAGGATTTTTGCATCTATGTTCATCAGGTATGGTGGCTTATAGTTTACTTTTTGTTGTGTCCATGTCTGACTTTGGTATTGGGGTAATGCTCCTTATAGAACGAGTTTGGAAGAATTCCTTCTCATTCAATTTTTTGGAATAAAATCACTCTGGAGTTAATTTGAAATGAATTCTTATTAGTTCTTCTTTAAACAGTAGAGTGACATGGTAAGATGGATGTTTGTAGAGAGCATTCTTAGGTGGTTGTTATAGGGATGCATTTACAGTGCTGGCATTTTTGTTGCTAATTAAAGGAGTAGGCTAGTTTAGAAATAATGGTTTGGATTAGGTGCTCTTCAAATTGAGAAAGGATGAAGGGCGTACAAGAGCAAAGAGATGGAACTAGCTAAAAGTTTCATGGATTCCATACATCATAGCTTCCAAACAGGGCTTATTTTTGAACTTTCATTAGATTATTTTCCTCAAGTTACCCCAAGTATGTTTCATTTTTCCTATGGCCATGGTGGCAATATTTTAGGGGAACAGATAGTCTGATAAGGGATTTTAGTCTGACTTCAAGGTAATTCTTAGTCCAGAAGGTAAGGTTTAGTCCCTGAAATTGTGGAATCCTTGCATTGTGTTGATGACTAACTGGGTAATAGGAAAATAAATCATCCTAGGATAACTGTCCTTGAAAATCTGTGTAGTCATTGTTGGTTTAGCAGAATTGGTTCTGTATAAATAATTAGTACATACACATGATGAGTTTGAAGGGAATATGAAAATAACCATTGCTGACCCATTTGTCTCATTTAGTTTTGCCCTGATTTAATTCTGGATACTCAGCTCTCAGCTTTGGGAATATGGAATAATTTTTTTCTTTTTGAGAATTATATATACCCATTGTCTTGGGTTTATCTTAATTCAAACCAGCAAGAAGTAGGAATGCCCCATAGCTGTTTCCAGAATTCAAAACATGATTACGTACTTTTTTAAAAGAACAAATTAATTAATTTAGTACTTTTTGACTTTAGCATGATTTACAGATGAATCTTGGGCTACAAACTAGGGCTGTTGGTCAGGTTACCCTTAAATGGTACCAGCTTTCAGGACGAATTTGCACAACTCTTGAGACACAAGGAAAAAGGGAGACAAATTTGATTGACATGTAAAATATGCCAGCTATTTTACCTTCATTGTCTTATTTTGTCCTTATCACAACCAAGATATGATAGGTAATTTTTTTTTCTCTTTGGAATCAGGAAACTGCTGTTCAGAGAAGTTGAACAATTTGTTAAGTGTTATGCAGATAGAAAATGGTAAAGGCACAATGCAAAGCTAAGTCTAAAGAATTTGAAATAAGATTGGAAGAGTACTCAAGGATTTTGACCAATGAGCTATCTTTAAATATAATTTTCCATCTCTTACCTCTAGTGTCCTTTATGGGAGTATTTACAGTTTTGCTGAGTTAGACATGTAGAGATTGATGTAATTCCAGCCTGATTCAGGCCACCTATCATTGACTAACGTGGAGGTTTCTCCAAGGACCACTGGACATGTAAGATACTCTTGGAAAATAAGAGTTATAAGATTACATAAACTTGGGAAATATGATACTGTCTCTCTTTCTTGGAAAACTGCAATAAATCTTAGCACATTAAAGACTCTTTAAAATCATGTAATAAAGCACTAGGCACTGTGCTAGGCACTTTACATACATGGTTGCATTTAATTCTTACAAAGTGAGGAGGTATTGTCCCCACTTTTTGGATGGGAAAATTGAAGCATAGATTACTGGTTGCTTTGTTGAGAGTCATCCATCTAGTAAAATGATGGGGCTCAGAGTCAAACCCAGGCATCTGGTTCCTCAGCACATTTTCTTTCTTTCTTTTTTAAATATTTTTTATTTTATCATATTATGGGGGTACAGATGTTTAGGTTACATATATTGCCTTTGCTCCACCCAAGTCAGAGCTTCAAGCATGTCCATCCCCCAGATGGTGCGCACTGTACCCATTAGGTGTGAATATACCCATTCCCTTTCCCTACTCCCATCTGCCTGACACTTGATGAATGTTATTACTCTATGTGCACTTAAGTGTTGATCAGTTAATACCACTTTGATGGTGAGTATATGCGGTGCTTGTTTTTGCATTCTTGCCTCAGCATGTTTTCTTAACCAGCGTATTGTATTGGCTCTTTGAACTTACTTACCCAGCATTTTCCAAACTTATTTTTATCATGCCATGCACTGGGGGGCATTTTAAAATACCATTTAGTTGCATTAGCCTGCTAACAAACACTGGGAAATGCTGCATGTACAGCATTGATTCAAGGCCATGCTGTGCTTTCAGTCTAGAAAAAAGCAGCCTCAAGGAGTCTTGTAAGCCTGAACACAGTGAAATAGGCGAGGTTGTCGGAGAACAGGCAGCGAGAGCCCACGCAAGGCTGCGGGGTGGGAGCGAGGGGTTGAACCCAGGTAAAGTGTTTCGTTTGTGATTGGCATTTGTACTTTGCCTTTTTGAGGTCAGCGATGAGACATCTGCTGAAAGAGGATGTTGTTTAAATGCTTCAAAGATGTCCAGTGCCCACCTAGGCCCTGTGGTACAGTGCGGGCAATGCCTGCGAGTGCTCTACCTGTCAAAGTTCAGAGGCAGAAAGAGGAGCTAGAGTTGCAATGTCTGCAATGTCTGAATTGTTAGATGACTTTTTAAATTGTAGAAAAGTTTCAGATGAGGGTAAGATAAATCACTCCTGAGCTGTCTAGTCAATGAAAAATATTAATACAATGCTCAGACTTTATTGATGTTAAGTTTCCCTCCTTTAAGCCAGTGTGGATTCCACAAGTGGATGGGTTGGCTAGTTAAAATTCAGACACCTTAAACTTGAAGAAAACCATGAGAATTTATAGGAATTTTTTCCCACTTCTTTTTGCAAAGGATCTGAAATATGGTAAGTACAGCATCTCTGGGGCTTGAATATAATGTCATTTTTCATCTTTCAGAGTATCTTGGGGACACTTAGGGTTATTTACTATGGCTGTATGGTGCCTGAGGGACAAAGAGGTAATGCACCTGATCTCTTGAGCTCCTTTCAGGCAAACTGTTTAGGAAGATGTGTAGTGGGTTTTATTGGAGGGTGAGACGAAGTTCTCAATCTAGACTGTGGCGGCAACAGAACTTGGACCCCATTCAGTTTTGAAGGCTGTTTTGATTGCTCCAAAATTCTGTCTACAGAAATTTTAGAAACCTTTTTCAATGGTGACTCTTGGCACTTTGTTTTTCGACTAGAATTGTTTTTGGACTAGAATTGTTGCTTGTTCTTGTGCTTGGAGAACAGTGATGTTTCTGAATAAAGCCTGATGTAAGGTATATACCAGAGGCATATACAGAATTTATGAGGTCAATCCTTCCCTGAGAATTTATGAGATCTACCTTCCCTTAGTGGAAGGTAGATAGTCCTGTATGCCTGTGGCCAGTTTAGGGTTTTCTAGTTTTTCTGTTCTGTTCTCCTCTTATTAAATATCTTTTAGAAACCAGATATTGTGCTAGGATCTGGGGAGAGTGATATGTGTTGTTGGAGAAGACAGATCACCCCACCATTACAGCATGCCACGACATGTGTTATAAAAGGGGTGAGGCATACCACCCCTTTTATAACACATAAATTCCCTTGCTAATCACCCTTCAGTTGCTTCCCCATCAATTCAGGATAGAGTCCCAAGGCCTAACCATGGCTACAAGTCTATGTGATCTGGCCCCTGCCTGATCCTGTGACTTCATTGCCTGTCCCTCCTACAGTGTTGCTCAGCTCAGCCACACTGTCCTCTCCGCTGTTTCACAAACACATCCAGCTCCCTCTTGCCTCTGCTCCAAGGCCTTTCCATTTATTTCCCTTGTCCAAGAATACCCTTTCTCAGACAGGACTCGTGCCTTACTTCATTCAGATCTCCTTTCACATATTCACGCCCTGCTGGAGAAGGCTCCCCTGATAGCCCTCTCTAGCATAGCCTCCTCTCTGCCCCTGCCCTATTTGATCCCCATTACCCTGCTGTGTGTTTCATAAACTTGTCATCTAATGCAATACATATTTATTTGGTTTACCCTGCTCTTCTGTTAGATAAGCAGCTCGAGCACAAAAACTTCATTTGTTTTATCCCAAGTATTTAAACAATGCCTGGCACCTTGTAGTTGTCCAATCAATATTTATTCTATTGAAACACAGAAAAGCAAGCCACTAACTCTTCCATAAAGTCAAGGGAGGCTTTATAGAGAAGATGGCATTTAAACTGGGCTTGAAGCATGAGTAAGAGTTTGCCAGGCGGAGAATGTGTGGGTTGGAGAGGTAGGTGGAGGGAGAAGGATGAAGGGTATTTCTGGGCCCGACAGCGTAAGCAAAGGCGTGGTGCGTTACTCCTTCCCTCCCTCTAGCCCTGCCGCTCCTCCAGCTGCCTCTAGATTTCAAATTACTAGGCAGCCTCGTTTCTGGGAGAGTTTACCACCGAGCTTCTTGTTCTCAGGCTCCCACACTGCAGTAAGATGTGTCAAGTGCCTGATTGAGCTTAAGTATGATGATGATGAGGTTGGGGAAGGTTGTGGATGTATTCATTCTTCTGAAATGAGTATGATCAGCTCATAACCAGCTCCTTCTATGAAGCACACAGGGGTTTCGTGTGCTGGCAGAGGGACTGTAAAACATCTTGAATTGATTGTAGGGTAATAATGTCCATCTCCAAAAGGACTTGTTATGATTGTCAAATGTCCAACTGTTTTCATACATTTAAAACCCAGGATGAAGTTAGATCTCCACTTGGGGCTTTTTCTCACTCTGACACGTTAGAATTTTAATTGAGCCTCAGCAGCTAGATCTTTAAAATGAGATAATGTTCAAACACTGTAATTAAATTTTTAAGAAGGGCAGCAATAACTTACATACCAACAGGCTCAGCCTGGGTTCTGTAGCGATTCACGTGTTGCTTAATCTGAGTATCAGGGCTGTTCTCTTGTTCATTTGTGTGGTACCGGGAACATTTTCTTAGCAAATGCGTATGAGCCATCAGAAAGCTCTTATTTAATACCCGCAAAGAGATGAGCTGAGGGTCTCTCTAGCTCTCTTGGGTAGGCAGCAGTAATAGGTCCAGCTGTTTTCTATTTTCCCCTTCTCTTTTAAAAGGTGGCTACCGAGGATATTACAGTGCTTAATCAGGCCACTGTGTTTAGTCAGGTTCATACCAGGTCCATGGGTGGCTCCAAGTCGGAACTGAGACAGCCATGGCAGGCTAGGAATGGACAGGAACAGACAACGAGCTGGCAGTGCAGACGGACTGGCGTTGGGGAGCATACACAAGATGGGTAAGCAGGCCAGGCAGTGGGTTGGCAGCCAGACAGAATGACTCCAGGAGATACGCAGAAGTTGAAGAGGTAAGCTCAAGACAACGGCTTGGTAAACTGGTGTAGTAAGGACAGAGGGAACACTTGGTGATAAACACTAAGTCCTCACAGAGAGAAATCAGACTGTATGACAGACAAGCCATTAACAACCACCTGATTTAATCTTTTATCCTCAGGCTCTATCAGGGCATGACATGGCATAAATGCCTAATATATGTTGGTTGAATTAATGAGATACACTTTTTTTTTTTTTTTGAGATAGGAAGCCTTTTTGCTAGAGCAAGAGTCACCCTCAGGGCAGGTCTGTCCAGGGCCTGCAGGTGTGGACAGGTGAAACACTTCAGAGAGATATTAATGGACTTATCCGTTTAAAATGAGAATGGTGAAGCTGGATTTTCAGGCAGATTTGGACAGTTCCCCAGCGTCAGAGGTAGTAAGGTAGTTTTTGCCGTCCTTCATGCGGATGCTGGAGCTGAGTCTGGAAGGGTGGGTGGAAGTTGCCAGGCATCCAGGACTAGAAGAGCATTCCAGGCACAGGGCACAGTGGTTACAAACACAGGGTGGGCTGGTAAAGGTTGGAGATGAAGCTGGAAGTTTAGAGGTGGTCAGATCATGAGGAGTCTTATGTAGTTGGCTTTCCTTAAAGACCTTGCACTTGCAATGATATATGCTGAATGAGTGAATGAATGAATGACGTTTTCATGTAGGCAATGGCGAGTGGAGAGGCCGAAAGCTGGTCTAGTTTGCAGTGTGGAGGATGATGCCTGGGAGTGCATCCGAGGGCTTGACCTGGAAAGCTGGAGGGGACGGTTTTGCCAGGGCCATGGGCCATAAGAGAACTGTGAAGGAACAGACTAAATAGAGGAGGACACAAGGTCTGGGAGGGGCAGTGGCTACAGCAGGACTGCAGGGAGGGTCCCACAGAGACATTGAGGCCTTTTCCACACATGTATCCACATCCCCATGCTTTATGCTGCACAGACATGGTTGAATATTTTAATTGCTTGGGGAGCTTTTAAAAATATGATTTTGCAAATTGTCATAAATCTCCCAAATCTGAGGCCTTGGGAATTTGGCCCAGAAATGCCAATTTTAAATAAGTTTCCAGGTGATTCTAAAGCAAACATTCTGCAGACAAGTATATGGGGATCCCTGCAAGGCAACTGAGCCATATGCTCTCTCTTCAAAATGCTACAAAAAAGAAACAGCCCCCACCCAGAGCTGGAAGGCATGCCAAGGCTCGTGGAAACCCTTCAGAAATATCCCTGCACCTTCCCTAAGAGAATACCAAGGAATCTGTATTGATTGGGATATAGGATTGAAGGCTGAAACAAAGACTAAAATAACAGTGGCTTAAATGTGATGAGAGGGTAGTTCTCTTCCATGCAGCAGTTTGCATGTATGCAGTCCAGAGTTTATGTGACAACTTGCCAGGGTTGAGAAACTGGGCTGTTCTACATAAAGGCCGTGCAGTTTCTAAGGTGTTGCCCTCTGCCCGTGGCCCATGGTGGTTCACTCCCATGCCCATGCTAAGCCAGCATGAAGGAGAACGAGGAGCAGTGGAGAGCATGCTCCTTGCACATGTTACTTTCACTCACATCCTACTGGCCGGAGCTTGATCACGTTGCCACACCTAGCTGTCAGGAAGGTGGGGAACGTGGCCTTTATTCTGGGTGGCCATGTGCTTCATTAATATTCTGTTACTAAAGGAAGGAGGGAAGACCACACATTGTGGGGACAGCCAGCATTCTGTCTCTAACAGTCCTTCAGATTTTTTCTGAGGGTGTCCTGGACTCCTCTCTGGGCACAAGAGAGTGAATCCCTGCAGAATTAATTTTTATTGCACAAGTCTGGATGAGGCGTTGGTTGGGGGATTGATATCTCTCCATGAAAATCACCCAAAGGCTGA
>CAUYSK010099218.1:0-51136 GCA_963575035.1 Avahi laniger
TAATTTCTTTCTATTTTTGGTAGAGATGGGGTCTCGCTCTTGCTCAGGCTGGTCTCGAACTCCTGAGCTCAGAACGATCCGCCCACCTCGGCCTCCCAGAGAGCTAGGATTACAGGCGTGAGCCACCGCGCCCGGCCCTCAACGGTGTAATTTCATCTAACAAATTCTCCTCAGTTATTACATGCACTCTTTTATTTGTACATTATTTAATGTGTGAGTAGCCAACAGGCAATGAAACATTGCATTTCTCAAAAGGATGACTGAAAGTTTGTTCCTCACATTACTAACCTCGAGATAGACGGTATTTTTTTAAACTGATTTTTCTGTCGTCTTAGGCTTGAGGTTTCACATATATTAAGATTACCGTAATAAGGTTTCCATTGCATAAAAACTGAAACTACCTAGTGTTCTTTTTTTTTTAATTGCCTTTGTCAACCACACTTAGATTTTCCTATCCATCCCAAAGCATCCAAATTCAGACAAATTATAACTCATTTCCTCACAAGAAGTTTTGACCTTACATATTATTTTCCTCTAAAGCTATGATGTTGTCCTCAGGCGGTCTGTCAGACAAATGAGACGTTTAGGGTTTCTACTTTCTTCACTGGAAGGAAAGATATGTATTCATCAACTTTTTCAAACTAAAGGCGATTGAAGCTATGTAACTTTTTTTTTTAAATACACTTCTTATAACACATAGAAAAAAGTACTTATAGTGAAATACGGTCATGAATGTGAAGTACTTAGCAGAGTTATTGGCACTTAGGCAGTGTTCAATAAATTAAATCTGTAAAATAGTAATAAAGAGTATGTGTGTTATTGAAAATAACATTTATAATAATCAAATAATAAAAATAAATATATTTACAATATATTCTTTATTGCCTTCCTTAAGAATAATGATGAAAGAGCTGCCTCTAGCATCTAATACACTTTTTTGTAAAAAGGCACATTCTCTAGGTAGATGCAGCTCTTACTGTGGGTGCACCTGCTGTTGGTCAGTCCATTTGTTCTGGGACAGCCAGATACCCTGCAGTGGAATTCTCACTGATACTTTGGGTCCTTTTTTGCATTTATCTTTATTATGGTTCTTGAGGAATCCTTATTATTACAAGTGTACATATAATATCTTTTTTTAGTATTGATATTGTTTACTTAATAAATAAAATTGCCATTGGTAGATAGACTACTGATTCGTTTGTTGACATTACAACATACCTATGGAGACAAATACAAGTTTGTAAGACAAGAATAGATAAGAAGAGAGATTGAGAGTAATAGCTGTTTATAATTCATAAAAACATAATTACTATTATCAGGTATGTTTGGAAGCAAGAACAGAAGTGCCCACTTCATGTCTGACTCTTTAAGTAGGTCGAATCCCTCAGACATCACTCCCCATTCAGGCTTTAATTTTAATAGCAGCCCCATCGAGTGAGTTATATCAAAGTCCATGATGTCTCACCTCTCTCTCCTATTTCCTAGTTTCTGTTCTTTGCATTCCTGTACGCCCAAAGTGAAAAAACAGTGTGATGTTTTAATTAAACATCACTTATTGACATAGTCATTTTACTATTCTGATGGATGCAGTACATTTACTTTACTATTTCTTTACTTGTGTATGTGTACATTTTGGCAAACATATTTCATGTTTTATAACACAATTGTATGGAATTAATGTAGGAGAAACATATTTTATCTAGACTAATAAAGATATCTAAAGGATTCATATCATTAGATTGATTTATAAGTGATAAAACCATCTTGGCTTTAATAATAACATGGGCAGTGATAAAAATGTTAGGGTTAGTAGAAACAGAGTTTGCATCCTGGCTGCATGCTGACTTAATTTTTCTGATACTGAATTTCCTTATTCACTAAAAATAAGCACGGTGATATCTACATTATGAACTTCTTGAAAAAAGATTAATATCATTTTTGGGGGAATAACTCAGGATAATCGGCACTTGACCTATATGAGAGATCAATTAATGTTGTTTTCCTTTTATTTTTGTGGCTATGCTTTATAGGTTAGCACTTAAAAATGGATAACTTGATTATCTTAAGTACTTTGGAGGGAAATAACATCATTTTTATATTACAGAAAAAATGAAACTTAGTTATCTATATCTTACCCATATTTTAGTAGAGATAGAATCTGAATCCAAATTTTCTAATATTTATGATGCTCATTCTACTGTCCTTTGTCTTTTGGAAATTTAGGTTGAGCTCACATAACACTGATACCAACAATTAAAGCGAACAGAATAATCAACTAAGTAACTAAATTGAAGTAGATATAATTTATAAGCATTACTCTGAGTGTTTTCATGTTCTATAATTATTTATTAAACATCAATTTATTGGCACCTATGGTGCATAAAATGCTAGGATAAGTGCTTGGGAGCAATAGTGAAAGTCACAGATTATATCCAAGCGTTCAGAGTCCTAAATAACTACTAGTTTTCAAGACAATATCAAGAAAAACCTAAAATCTAGGATCGAGCATGACAAGCTTTAGAGGCAACTGATCCTCTTACACTTTTATGTGGCCCAATTCGTCTTTCCTTTGTCGCCTGTGCTTTTGCTTCCATAACCAAGAAATCATTGCTGAATCCAATGTTATGAAGCTTTTTTCTTATGTTTTCTTCCAAGAGTTTTATAGGTTTCAGTCTTACATATAGGTATTTAATTCATTTTGAGTTAATTTTTGTATGTGGTGTAAGGTCAAAACTTTTGAATCATGAATTTGAATTGATATCTAAGATCATTTCATTCACAGATGAATTGGGTTTAAATATTATTTAGTTTAATACCTGAAATAATAACTAAATTCCTTCTAACATAATCTTAGGACAGTCTTTTAATTATGGCTACATTTTAGTTTTTCTTCAAAATTCAACGGAAGTGTTATCTATTCTGAAAGTATTTTGAGATACCTCCCTCTCCAACGTATAGCTACCTCAAGAGTAAATGGCCAAATGTTTCACCTCTGATTTCTTCTAACACTGTACTATTTTGTAAGAATTTATATTAACTGATCAACACATAAGTGCACATATAAGAATAACATCTATTGGATGTCGGGCAGGGGGAAGGGGGGAGGAGGGGACGGGTATACGCATACATAAAGAGTGTGATGTGCACCATCCGAGGGATGGACACACTTGACACTCGGACTTTGGGGGTGGGGGGGGTAAGGGCAACATACATAACCTAAACATCTGTACCTCCATAATATCCTGATATAAAAAGAAATTTAAAAAAATAAAAAATAAAAATAAAAAGAATTTATCTTTCAGAGCAGTTTTAGGTTCACAGTGAAGTGGAAAGGAGGGTACGGAGGTTGCCCATATACCTACTGCCCCCACATGCACAGCCTCCCCCACTATCGACATCCCTCACCAGAGTGGTACATTTTTTACAATTGATGAACTCACACTGACACGTCATAATCGCCCAAAGGCCATTGTTTACATTAGGATTCCCTCTCGGTATTGTACATTCTATGAATTTGGAAAAATGTATAAAGGCATGCATCCACCATTATCGTATCATACACAGTATTTTCACTGCCTCCAAAATCCTGATTCTTCATCCATTTATCACTATCTCCCAAACCCTGGCAATCACTGATCTTTTCTTTGTCTCGGTAATTTTGCCTTTTCAAGAATGTCAGATAGTCTGTGTTATGCAGTATGTAGCTTTTCAGACTGGCTTCTTTCATGTGACAAGATTGATTTAAGCTTCCCCCATGTCTTTAAGGCTCAACAACTCATGTCTTTTTGGTGCTGAATAATATTCCATTGTCTGTAGTTTATCTATCCATTCACTTACTAAAGGACATCAGTAACTTGGTTGCTTCTAAGTTTTGGCAATTATTAATATAAGGCGGCTATAACCATACACGTCCACATTTTTGTATGATCATAAGTTTTCAATTCCTTTGGGTAAATACCAGGCAGCACATTTGCTGGGTCATACAGTAAGAGTATGTTTAGATTTTTAAGAAACTGCCAAACTGTCCTCCACTGTTGGCTGCACGATTTGCATTCCTACCAGCAATGAAAGAGAGTTCCTGTTGCTCCACATCCTTGCCGGCATTTTGATCATTCTAATAGGCGTGCAGTGGTATCTCATTATTGTTTAATTTGCATTTCTCTGATGACACACAATGTAAAGCATCATTTCTTATGCTTTTTTGGCTTCTGTATATCTTTCTTGGAGAGGTATCTGTTAATGTCTTTGGCCCATTTTTTAATTGTGTTGTTTCTTTATTGCTGACTTTTGAGTTCTTTGTATATTTTGGATAGCAGCCCTTTATCAGATGTGTCTTTTGCAAATAATTTCTCATTCTGTGGCTTGTCTTCTCATTCCCTTGCCATTGTCTTTTGCAGAGCAGATGTTTTTAATTGTAAGTTCAGCTTATCAATTATTTCTTTCATGAATTGTGACTTTCAAGTCATCACCACGTTCAAGGTCATCTAAGTTTTCTCCTCTGTTATCTCCTAGGAGTTTTATAGTGTTGCATTTTACATTTAGGTCTGTGATCTATTTTGAGTTAATTTTTGTGAAGGACGTAAGATCTCTGTTTAGATTTTTTTTGCATGTGAATGGCATGTACTGTACCTTTAATTCCTTTTGTCTCCCTAGAAAATATTAATCCTTAAAGCAGAGATTGTATCTTATTTATTTTTGTATTCCCAAATTCTACCCCAGAGTTTATAACACCAAATGTGTCCAGGATGGTGACCCTATAGTCTCTGTGCTTATAAGACAGACAATTCCATTTTTGACTCAGTTAAATTATAATGACATATTTTTTTTCTCTGTAGTTAACACGGTATTCATTTTTCTGTCTTAGTTACCTACACAAATCAAGGAAAGTTCATCCTCTATATGAGAGCTCTCCAGTTATTTTAACTGAATTATTATGGTCTTTTCCAGTGTCAAATATTTGGTTCCAAAATAAACTTTGTCAGATCCTTTCCAGACTCTTAATCAATCCTGTAATTCTCTTATGGATTTGCATGTTGAGAGTTGGTGGGAGGGATGAGTTATTTTCCTTGGAATTTTTAATGGCAAACATACAAGACCAAATATAAAAATCTGTTAGATTCACACAAACTATTTGAAGTCATAATTTTAGAAAATTACTTATGAATCAGGAGAATGAGAAACTGTATATCAAAAATGTATATGCAATAATTCTAATTTTGAAAACGAACCTAATTAATCCTATGTAAATTGTACATTTTTTCTCCATAAATATGTGTAGAGCAACTGTCATAACCTTGTTCATGTCTCTCGGGTCACTGTCCCCTTGCATAAGTTTGCAACCTTCTTTAGAACTATACTTTATTCTTCCCAAGATGCTAGCTCCTTTTGATGATATAAATTGATAAAACATTTGAAATCACAGATGTGGAGTCTCCCTATCCTTTTGTTGATTGTCTAAAACTAAAATTTGTAATGATAGATTTTCCACTTCTCATTTTTATTTCATCTCTTCTCATGGTCTTTCTATATACTCTTAAAATACATATGTATGTTCCCTGTCTGCTCATTGTAAATAAATGTATAAGTTAAAGAATTCTAACTGGACTAAATCCAGCACTCATATATCTACAGGTTTTTTTTTTTTTTTAAATTCTGCTACTTTGGGAGAAAAAATACCAACAAGCTCTAAGTCTGCAGTGACAAATGTAGGCGTCATCTTGAATTCATGTATGGGTGACATTTGCATGTTGATTTCTTTGCCATCCTAATGGTTAAATTTCAAAGCACATCTTTCCTTTTATCTTCAGCTGAATGAGACATCAAAATAAGGGCCAGATAAAGGCGGAAGTCCTTTGTCTGAAACTGCCCAGGCCTGGCCAGCTGTGATGAAAACTGTCTGATGTTTCACAGGCTTTTTGTCTGGCCCCAAGCTGGTATTTGCCTCTTTTAGTTTTGGAGATTTTAAAGGAATATTCCGTTCTAGCACACAATGTCATAAGTGACTAGGGAAGGCTTGTTCATGGTGTTGTCTCAATATATTTAAGTTAGATTAAATTATTTATTAAATAATAAACCACTGATTACATGGGAGATATGTGCCATCTTTTATCCTAATCATGCTACTTTCTAAGGTCAACCTAATATTTGGTTATACCACAGTATCACAATCTTCTAAGATTGCCCCCTTACTGATAAATCTAACCTTTTATGTATATTTAATTTTCTAATGTAGGTAATGAGATCAAGTGTTTTGGTTTAGTTTATTTTTAAATACAAAATATATTAGGAGGTGTATCTACAACTAATATAATGTTTGATGATGGGGGTAAATAGACTAATTAGAGTACATTAAATTATACTTTGTGAGTTTTCGATAAGAAATAATAATGATTTGCTCTCAGCAGCAGATAAATTTAGGCAGCTCAATTTAAAAAATAAATTAGACAAGCTAGTGATTTGGCACTAAGGCTATAAAGCATTTCTTTTGTTTTTTTATTACTTCATGTAAATACCTCCTCCATTTGGGGTTGAGAATAGGTATGCACAGGAATAAAAATTCTCTACATTTATCTATCTGAGCTTTTAGTATTATTTATGTAACTATTTTTTAGAGAAATAGTAATAATTACTTCATCATATTTTATTTTCTAAAATAGCATAAGGGCAAGTACATATAATACATCATAAAGTATCTTGACTCTAATAAGGTCAAGAAAATTTGACAATTATACATATCGAATCACTAGTTGTGTTTTTGGACCTAGCCATTGGAACCTCTATTGGTGAAATGAGGTTGACTGACCTCCTCGGGCCGCCCTCCAGTGTTTATCTCATGCCTGGAAGTCCAAACTGTTTAGCAGGACCTCAGGGCCTGGCATTCTTCCTCCAGTTCAACTTTCTGTTCCTTCAGGCCTGCCTAGTCTTGTCATATATCTGTAGACTTTCACTCTTTCCAGAACCTACCCTGTGCTTGTTCACCTCTGTGCCTTTGCTCAGGATGTCCCACAGCTGCAGTGCTCAGCAGCCTTATTTTGTCTGTCACAATCCTGACTGTTCTTTGAACCAATTCAATTGCGTGGTCCTTGATAACATTTTGCACAACCCCTCTTTCTTCTTCTTTATATTATCATAGATTTGTTTATGGTTTTTTTGTAGCAAGAATTTTATGTTGCTTTCTAGTCATATCTTCCTGATCACATAGTGACTATCTTGACAATAAAGACTGTATACAGATCAACACACACGTGCACATATAGTAGTAACACTCATTGGGCGTTGGGCAGGTGAGGGAGGGAGAGGGGATGGATATATTCATGCCTAATAGGTGCAGTGCACACTGTTTGGGGGATGGACACACTTGAAGCTCTGACTCGGATGGGGCAAAGGCAATATATGTAACCTAAACATTTGTACTTCCCATAATATGCTGAAATTTTAAAAAAGATTGTATATGTTCATGTCTGAAGCCACAAAACACCTAGTCCAGTGCCTTTTATATGTCAATGGCTATTTAGCATAGCAGTAAGAGACCTCAGAACATATGATATATCAAAATTGTAGAAGGAACTAGAGCTATTCGCTTAGAGAGGACAGCACTCAATTGGACACACCATTATTTTAAAACTTTGCAACAAGTGAAATATACAGGGATGTGATCTCCATGAAAGCAGGGAATTTTGTCTGTTTTTTCCCACTGCTCTGTCTATATAGCATATAGAATAATGTATGGTACATAACAGACACTCATAAATATTTCTTGAAAGAAGGAATGAATAGAATATTAAAAGAATTTGTTTTGTTCTATAAAATTTCAAGGAAATTCTTGCAAATGGTGCATTTTACTGTGAGATATATTTTAAATCAACCTAGGAAAGATCTCTAACAGTTCTTATAGCTCGAATGTGGTGAGCACAAATAACATTTCAAGCTATGCTTGGACAGCCATTTGATAAAACTTGCGAAGAAGGAAGTAAATGATTATACTAATTATTTCATGTTCCTTCTATCTTAAGAGTTTATGATTGACTCATTGAAATGAATTTAATTGATCAAAAAACATATATTATGTTGTGAACTTCAGCCCACGAATTGAAGGTGGTAATCTTCCTTTTCAGTAGAGTCCTGCACAGGTGAGTAAAAGTATTCTAAGGACTCTGGATGAAGTCTAGTTCATGCTTGCAGTGACTCTGCCATGAAATACATGCAAAATTTTTTCATAGGGCAAAACTTTTACAGAGGGACCCTGGGTAAAGTATGAATGAGTCCTAGCAGATTATTTTTAAAAGTCAATTGGGAAAGCACCTGGATAGTGCATTCTTTTGTTTGACTCATTATTAGGGACACAGAATTTTTAAAAATGAGAAATATTAATAAATATTCAATCAGATATCACATTTTCATAAAACATAATCTCTTGGGCTATATGTCCTACAAAAAGAGACACAATAAGAGTACATTCTACTTTCTTATGAACCTTGGTTAAAGTCCGAAGCAGACAACGTTTATATCTGATTCATTAATACAGTGTCCACTAGGCCCCGGAAACATATTTCTTCAAGTATTAGATATCTGTTTAGAATTGTATCAATACTATTCCTTGATAAACATATTTCTTTCAGGTTCTCAAATAGTTGATTCAACTTCATATAAATTTGACTTAATATCTTGGCTTGTTTCCTTCTTTCCCCCAGCTGACAATGTTATACATGGGTACTTACATTCTCATGATCATCCAAAGTCTACAGTTTGCACTAGGGTCTACTCAGAATTGTACATTCTATGAGTTTGGTTAAGTGTATAATGACAGGTATCCACCTTCTGTAGTACCATCCAAAATATTTTCACTACCCTAAGAATCCTCTGTGCACTGCCCATTCACCACTATTGCCCCAACCCCTGGCAATCACTGATCTTTTTATCATCTGTATAGTTTTGCCTGTTCCAGAATGTCATTTAGTCTGAATTATCCTTAACATAGTCTTTTCAGCTTGGCTTCCTTTACATAGTAATATGCATTTAAGATTCATCCATAACTATTCATTGCTTCATAGCTCATTTCTTTGTAGTGCTGAATAATAATAATAATATTGCAATGTTTGAGAGTACCACAGTGTATTTATCACATACGGACACCTTGGTTGAGTCTAAGTTTTAGCAGTCGTGAGTGAAATTGCAATAAACATTCACGTGCAAGATTTGTGGAGACATACATTTTCAACTCCTCTGAGGAAAAACCAAGGGGAATAATTAATGGATCATATAGTAAAAGTATGTTTAGTTTTGTAAGAAAATGCCAAACTTTCTTCCAAAGTGAGTGCACCATTTTGCATTACCATCAGCAATAATGTATCCTTGTGTTATAGCTTTGTGTGCATTTGGTGTCATCTGTGTTATAGATTTTGGCCATTCTAATGGATGTGTAGTGGTGTCTTTTTGTTGTTTTAACTTGCATTTCTCTGATAACATATGATGTGGAGCATCTTTTCATATGCTTATCTGCCATCTGTGCGTCTTTTTTGGTATCTGTTAAGGTCTTTGGCCTATTTTTTAATCAGGTTGTTTGCTTTCTTACTGTTGAATTTTAAGAGTTCTTTAAATATTTTAGATATTGACTTTTGGAAATAATTTCTCTCAGTCTGTGGCTTGTCTTCTCGTTCTCTTGACATTGTCTTTTGCAGAACAGAAATTTTTATTTTAATGAAGTCCAGCTTGTTGATTATTTCTTTCATAGATTGTGCCTTTGGTGTTGTATGTAAAAAGGCATTGGCATATGCAGGGTCATTTAGGTTTTCTCTTATGTTAACTTCTAGGAGTTCTATAGTGTTGTGTTTTATATTTAGGTCTACTCTTCATTTTTAGTTAATTTTTAAAGATTTTTTTTTATTAATTGTAAGATTCTGGATCAGTGACATAATTGACCCTGCTTCATTTTGAAAATCAAAATAATTTGCTAATTGATTGACATCAACTTATCATTCACATATGTAGGATGACAGAGTTTTAGGACAGTGAAGGAAATAAAGTGACTTCTAGTCCAAATTGATTTCTTATTCTTCAGTACTTTCCACCATTTTACTGTGACCCTTTTACCCTAATGTGTAGGAATTAATACCCTGTTGCTGCAAGAAAGTTTCCTCTGAGCTCATCCAATACAACTACTACTACTGTTATTACTACTATTTCTACTACTACAAAGCCTTTCTTCTTTGCCGATTAGGTGCCAATTTCTTTTCATGCATTGTCTTTATTCAGTAACTCCATAAAGTATATATTATAATTAAACCCAAGAATATGATATTTAGAAAGGTTAGGGAGCTGGGATATAAACCTGATCTTGTCTGTACTCAAAGCCTGTGTTCTGTCTACTTTCCCTAGAGGATTCTACAGAGGTCTCTTGAATTACTAAAGAAGAGGGTGAAAAAAGCAGTTGGCCAAAAAATAAATATTTACCAAACACCTGCGAATGTCAGACAGAAGTATAATACTTTAGTATGATGTCCACATCAGCCTCAGTGTTCCCACTCATGTCTTATCTATCTTTGGTTTCTCTATGCGTTAATAATATATACCCTTAGTATAATATTACATATAGTTTTCGATTAATATTTATTTCTCACCCTTAGCCCAGAAAACTCAGAGTTGAATATCTCTGTATTTTATTGCCTCTTCATCTTTTTTCACCTATTTTTTTTTCCTGATCATTTAAATTTAGCACAGGGTATTTAGACTACGATTGATGGATATGACAACATATTAGTAATGGTTTTGTCCTCTGGACCTTGGGTTTGTTGTGGATGTTGTTGCTGCCACTTTAAATCAGTGTAATTAGGTGTCTGGATCACCTTGTAAAGAAAACAACCAGGATGAGAGATGTCTTCAGGATCTGGGCTCTCACTTCCAGGGCCAGCCTTGGCAGCTTCTCCCTCTCTGAGTAGGAATGGGGAAAGAGGGAAGGCAGTCCATGCAGGGGGCAGTGAACATAAATAACAAAAAAAGAAAGAAGAAGGAATGTAAACTGTCAAGGAGGCATTTTTCTTTTCCTTCATCCTTCCTTTTTTTTAGTAAAAAAAAGAAGAAATCTATCAGGCAGCTTGGGTATCAACATCTCAATCTCTTTGGATCTGCCGTTATGTTCACTCAGATTCAGGAAAGTCATACATATCATTTTTCAAAAGACACAGGAGAGAAAATATTGTAAACTGACAACCCTTTCAGGAAATCCACGTCGGACTTGAAATTTAAGATAAATTGAAGTGGAGACTTAATTCTCCAGTGGATTTCGATTTGAATACTAAGGGTCTTCAAAACTATTTTCTCTATAGTTAATTTTAGCAGATGGAAAAGAAGAAGAATGGGTCCAAGATCTCTTTATTTAACACTTTGCAGCACTGCAGAAAATAATCAGGCAAAAAATATTGGGAGATAACGTGAATTCCATCTCCATCTCCTCCATCAGGTGGGTCTTGCTGTGGACATTGTAACTATATCTGATGGGAAGAATACTCTGGAACCCTGGAAGAAATAGAGTTAGGATCTCCACAACAAGAACTACTGTATGAAAATGGAAATGGAATCCACATTATTTCCCAATAGCCTTTGTATACTGGAAGCTTGATTTTTCTAGATAAAGTGTATCAATTCACCATTTTACTTTTCATGTATAAACACACTCAATACTTTAAAAAATTGAAGAGGAAGAGACTAATTTTGAAATTTTCTCATGAAAACTGATCTTTTCTTCTTATTCTTTATTAAAAAAAGTAAGCAGATAAAGAGGTCCTGATAGTAGAAATTAGAAAAGCTAAAACTCCTTTGAATTTTATAGTACTGCTACATTGTTTTTGTCAAAATTTTGTTTCAGTAAATGAAAACATGGCTATTCCATCCTATTGAGAACCATGGAAGTATTTACAAACTAGGAGATGTCTTGAAGAATAACCAGGCAACCTCAGAGGCATGCAAAATGGAACTGTATTTCACAATGGAAAAAAGAAAAAAACAGGGATACAGATCTCTCATGGGCCCCAGGAAAAGACATGCGACATGAGTAGTCAGTTCTCTCTGTTTCTCTCTCCGGGGCCTCGCACACTCTCTTCTCTGCTTCATTTTTTGTGCATTGTTTTTATTTCTCTCCTCAGAATGGCTTTCTCTTCTCTTGGATACTGGTCAGAGCCTCTCGAAGCTAATTTTAAATTCTCATAAAAGAAGATCTGATGGGTCCAGTTTGAGCCAGATTTCTACTCTCAGCCCCAAAAGCCGCAGTTATGGGAGGACAGGGTCATATGAACTGATGCCCCTCAGTGGGGCTTCTGGGGGCAGAAGGTCAGAAAAAAAATTTAATGCATATTTTTTCTAAAGGTAACATAACAGTAGGAAGAAAATAATTGGTGGAAAAACAACCAATATTTCTTGTACATTCTACCTTTTTGTTTTTCCGGGTACACGTTTTAGTTTCCATAGTGTATAGCTATTGCTGAGTAATAAATGACCCCAAAACATGTAGCCTAAAACAAAGATCATTTATTTCTCATGTGTCCGTGCGTCAGCTGAGCAGTTTTTCCTGGGCTCGCTCATGCAGCTGCTGTCAGCTGGCAAGTTAATGGGGGGCTCACAGGTCTAGGATGCCCTTGCAGTGGGTTAATCCATCTCCTTCCCATGTAGCCCCTCATCCTTCAGCAGACTACCTGAGCTTATGCTTATACAGATGGAGGGGTCTAGGAGAGAGAGACAGACAGAGAGAGATATTAAAAGAACACACAGCCTCTTGAGGCCAAGTTTCAGAACAGCCGTGATATTGTTTCTCAGCATTCTATTGGCCACAGTATGTCTCCATGGCAGCCTCGATTCCAGGTTGGGGAAATGGACTCCATCTCTTCATGGGAGTGGCTACAAAGTCACATTGCAAGGGTGCATTTAGAGGGAAACCATTAATTGGTGTCACCAACGCGATTATCTCTAATACTTGCATCTTCTTCTCAATCATTTATCATTTAACCCCAAACTACTCTCCCATTTTGTTTTTCTATTCCTTTTTCAGAGAGGTCAGGCCTTCTTAGATTCTCTTCAGAAAGCTAAAAGTTTTCCAGTTATTTATCTATTTTATAATGAAATGTAAATGTTTTTTACATCACTATTTTATAATGATTCGTTTCCAGATACATACACCTAATCTCTTTAAGATGAGATTTCTTTTATTTCATCCTACAAGATTCATACTGAGTCTTCACATTTTTAAAAATAGTTTTTCTTTTTGTTCATTTATAATCACGGTTAAGAGCAGAGACTTTAGAATCAGACTGCCTGTATTCAAATCATAACTTCACTTACTACCTGTGTCGCTTTGGGCAAATTACTTCAACTTAAATTCTCTTTGCCTCAGTCTCCTCATCACTGAGATGGGAATGATCATAACCACCTTGTAAAGTTTTATGAGGACTAAATGATTAAGTATTCTGAGCACTAAAAATAGTACCTGTCACACAGTAATTTTTCAGTAACTGCTATTATTATCATGATTGGTATTACTTTTATCAATCATCAAACGAACAAGACTGCATCCAGATGCAACGCTTTGATTCAGTGGATTGGCCTTTGGCTTGCCATTTGTTTATTAAGCAAAACTTCCGCTCGGATATACAGCTGAAGAACTAGGCGGTGTGTGAAACCCCCAGCACCTCTTAGTGAACAATGGCAGTTCACCTTGGGCTGTGTCTTTACTTGATTCTTATTTGTGGGTCTACACTGCCAAGGATGCAGCATTTCATCTCTATCTCATGTCTCTCTTGTTCTCTGTCTCCTATGCAGACAGCTTTGGGACTTTCTGTTGCTAGGACACACAGGGTGAAGGGGTCAAGGAAGGAGGAAAGGAGAAGAGCATCACCTACACAGCTTCTTGGTGAGAATCAGATCCTGCTTCTTAGCCTAAGCCTGGGGGAGTATAAATGAGGTCTGCTAGCTTTCTACCAACTCTCCTTCTGTCAGGGCTGCCCCGTGTCATGAGATGGCATACACACAGGGCACCAATTGGTTAATACACTCTGCTCTGTCTGACTTCCAATTATTGAAAATTCCTTCCAGATTCAGGCCTTAGGTTGTCTGTCAATCTTAGTTTATAAGGTCATAAATTTACATCTTTTCTGCCTTTACATAGTTCTTTGAGTGGAAGTTTGGGAGAGGCTTTGTCTGCGGCTTCTAGACAGAGGCCATTTTTAAACCAGAAACTTTGTTCACCTAATTGTCAAGTTTATTTGGCTCTTGTTTTTATTCAACCTAAAAATTTGGATGTGAACATTATCCAGGAATAACTCCTCCTTAAGTAAACATAGTATGTTATTGAATAAGAAGCACACAGAATTTTAAACTGAGAATTCTAAGGTTTCCAGAAAACAGGTTACCCTCTCATGGAGTTTTCTTTTGGGGGTAAGTGACTTGTGACCCCCAAATGAAAACAAACTCTAAGATGTCAGTGGTGATAGTTGGGTATTATTTTTGTTTAAGAATTTTAAATATTGTAGGCATAAGACTCTTGTAGCACAAGTAATATTAAATATTTGCACGTCTCTGGATTATAGGGTTTTTTTTTCCTTTCCTTTTTTTAAGAGGTGGGGGTTGATTCAAATAAGAGATGGAAAAATATATCTTCCTGGCTGAAAAGTAAAATTATAAAATGAATATTTTGAATTTGTACAGTTTTTAGTTTCTAAACCTGTCACTCACTAATCAGGCAATAATTTTTTTATGTGTGGCTGGCTGTTATTTATGAAAAAGTTGTATTTTATGAAATTTTGATTTTTTCAAAATATTATTCAACAGGTTTCTTTGGCGTGCTGTTTTTGCTGACCCTGTACTTATCAAACTACCCAGGAAGAGGTGATTGTACAGGACAAAAACACATTTGTAAAAAATGTTCACAAGTTGCTTAACCCTAAAGCAAGCTGTCCCAGAGTTAATTCTAACATTTGCACTTAAATATGAATAATATTGTGTGGATTCCTGCCTAATGAGCTAACTATTTGGTGGTTCTGGTTACCAGTATTTCTCAAGTTACAAATTGATAAACTTGAGAAAATAGACTTATTGAGGGGTATATATTTGTTATTTTTGACTCTAAGGCAAGTATTCCTCAAAACTATCAAGGCCATATAAACAAGAAAAGTATGAGAAACTCACAGCTCAAAGAAGCTTTAATGACTCCCTTAATGACTAAATGTAATAATGTATCCTACATGAGATCCTGAATTAGAAAAAGGACATGAGGTACAGATTAAGAAAATGTGAATAAAGTATGAGTTTTAGTTTATTAAAAAAAAGAAATTGCCCTATATCCATGTAGACAAACAAATGGTGATGGATTGGTGAATCTAACCAAATTCAGAGAGTAATTTAGGTATATTTTAAAAAATCAATCACATTTAAATTAGCTGAAATCAATACCATCACCACTAACAATAACACATCTACCAACATTGAAAATAGACTGATTGCAAAATAAATTCCAACTTTTAATAACTTCGTTCTGACATATGTAAGTTGGTAGAACTTGATCTCTGAAATGGAATTGGACAGAATCTAATGGATTTATTTATGAAAGGGTATAATTGTGTGTTTATTGGTAATGAAAATGAGTTAAATAGTTTTGAAGTTTGGAGAAGTCCATTAATTTATTTACTCATTCCATTAATATTTTCTTTGTGAATGCTATGCTCATTAGACTGTATTGTATGAGTATCTTTAGTCTAATCCCCATTAGGTAGGGTTAATTTGCCAATCTGCCTTCTTGCTTCTACAGCAAAAATTGTTAAACCATCTTTATGTACCTTTACAATTTCTGTTCTTCTCAAATAGAATTGTCTTTATCTCTCCCTTTTGTAATAATTGCTTTTCAAGTTTGTTTCCTATATGAGCTTTTACTGTAATTAATTTTCTTTCCTACATTTCTGCTTAATTTCTTATTCTCTGCTAGTATTCATCACATCTGGCAATTATCCTCATTTCCATGCGATAGGGCATATCTGTGAAAGTTTTCTAGATCGTATTTTGCCATGGATTTTTTTTCTTCTTTTTGGACACAGTAAGTCACATTTTCTGAGCCAAAAAAAAAAATGCATTGACATAGTTTGGCAACCATAAGTATATTTCTGGGAACAATAAGAAAGATATCTGAAGTTGGAATGTGTTGGGAAATCTATACTATGTGCTCACCATAATTATAGGGTTTGGTCAAAGAGACCAACTGACCAACAGTTGTCAGTAAATATGTAAAACCACCATATTATTTCCATTAGTTACTGCTTGGAATCCGGTGACTGAGGCTGTAACTCCTGGAAGAAATAATTTTTAACGTGGATTTAATCTTAGAACAAGAAGTAAAATTTTATGAATAATTTACAAGCTGTAGAAATGCTTCAAACTTTTGTCCTTCCTTTTTTTATACTTCTAATCAAATAGTTATTGAGCACTTACCCTGTTCTATGCAATTTGCTAGATACTGTACATTTGATGATGTAAAAAACAGATATCATTCCTTCCCTAAAGAAGGCACTAACTTACCCCATGTTGTTAAAACTCTGGTCCTGAATTTCTTTTTTGGAAAAATGGAAGAAAAATAATCTCTGAATTCCATACTTATTATGAAATTATAAATCTAAGAGTATATATATTTTAAGATGATTTATTGGAAGTGAGAAAGTTAAATTATAGAAGCCAATTTGGGGAACTTAATGATTTACATCAGAAATAGCACATATGGTATAGAATATATGTAATTCTGACAGATTTAAAATTGTATCTAAAAACACAACACACATACACACACAACATGTCAGTAATTTGATGAAACAGAGGGAAATGATGAATCGAATGTTGTTTGGATAATAGACAAGGTCAACTGTAGCTTGTTCCTAGCTTCTCTAGAAATAGCAATCACTCTCCATTCTGTTGGCATTTTTAAAGATGATTTGAAATCAAAGAAGATTGTCAAAATTTGCAGCTAGCTTTCTTTTCTCTTCTTCCTTTCCTTCCTCTTCAACTTTTTTATTCTACCCCAAAGAAGTAATTTTTCTCCAATGCTTTTCTTTTAATCATTGTTAGCTAAATAGTGGTATTGGAACTAGTATTTCTTAAACAATGTTAATGCCTTTCTTAGCTTTACTCCTTTCTCTCTCCAATCTCCAGAAACCATTAGCTATATGGTAGAAGAGTTCAACACCATCCTTATGGAGAAAGTGACTCTAAGGACTTGGCTCAACCAAATGCTGCCTACATGTAGAATGTCTGACCAATGTATAAATCAAAGTATAAGAATATTAACATACATAATCAGCGATATGTACAAATCAACGTAAAATTAAAAATGCAACTCAACCTGATTGGTAGAGAATAACAATTTTTATACACACACGTGTGCCCTCCAACACGCACATAAAGCAAAAACCTGTTGTGACTCCTACCTTGGGGCCTTAGGGTCTATCACTTGCTTCACTATTTATTATTAGATCTTCAGATCAAAGAGGGGGGAGAATGTCATTTTGGTGGTCCATGACTGTGTGAAATTAAGGTTCTATAAATTATAAAATAGGGGCAATATACAATAGGACAACAGAATAATTATTTTGTGCCATTTTGGTCCAAAAAAAAAAAATGAAACGCCTCTTTTGGCAAATGGTAAGGGAAAAAAACATAATTCTGATGTGAACCATAACATTCCAGATGCATTATACTACAGAAAAGCAATATTAGTCAGATAAATTAGTATAATGATTTTCTTTGAGTCTCTCATTTTTTTCATTTGCATTTGTGGGATGGGGATGGCTCCATCTGATATAAATTAGCCTTTTCTTTCCATTCCTCTTATATAGGCATGGGGAGGAGGACATTTATTTCACTTTCATGAGGACCAAACTTTAAGTAAGTAAAGTATATATCATAAAATAAACAATGACTTAGTTGATTAGTGAGGTGGTCTTTTCCAGTCCTGTGCCAATATATGTTCAGAATAATAAATCCTATGTAACATAATGCATCACCAGCTATATCCCATAGCAATAAAACCAAGCCTTTGTAACTTAGAAAGATGGTGTAAGAGAGTGTTTGTTTGTTATCATGTTTTATCACCAACCTTTTAATCTGTATTAGAGTTGATGACATGAGGTGCATAGTTAACTGGAATGTACAAGATTTTCAATGGATTTCATTGACATTCATGATTTTAATCTGCTTTCTGTCAAGCTAAATCAAAGTTCTTCATTAGGAGCCAAATTGGCCAATTTACATTTATTTTTCTCTCTTTCCACTTTTGTTCTCTAGAATAAAAATGATCATGGATTAAGCAAAAGGTCAAACAGAAATATAAGATAAGGGCTTGGATATTTCAGAAACTATATTTTAAAATCTTGAATTAGTTAAAAACAAAATAAAATAACAAATTACCTTCCTATTTTTTCAGAGAATACTAAATTTCTCATAAACACAAGCCCTCTTAAACTTAAAACAAGAAAAATTAAAGATAAAAATCAATAGGGGTTAGCTCTAATTTTCCAGAAATTAATTTTCATTATTTTTCATCTTACAAATGCATGCCATATTAGATGCTTTAAATTTAGCTTAAATACATTTTTTTAATTTCCCACATAATCTGTTCCAAATAATTCCAAAGTATAGGTCCCTGTAGGTAATTGCTTTTCTTGATTCCCTTTCAGGTTTTCCAATGGTTAATTTTAATTTTTTTAAATTTTTAATAATTAATTTTACAATTAATCACATTTTTTGTTCATATTTATTCTACTTTTTTTGTTTTTAATGATCCTTTCTTAAATGTCTCAGCCAAGAACTGCATCCTATTGACATCAGTGTAACTCCTATGACTGCAGGCTGGTTTTCCAACCCATTAGTGCTCTCCACAAGTCAAGTGTTGGACTGTTGGAAATGAAGAAGTAGCGCTTTGGTTTACATATGTTGACACGAACAACTCAGTTGCACCCGTTGTGAGAGTAGTGGCTCAGCTCACGATGAGTGAACGGGTCATCCAACAAGCAATAGAAAATACAGAAATGGACCGTCTTTGGGAGCAAGGTAGCAAGGTGCTGACAGCTTAATGAATGACTTGTCTGTTATGACAGTAGGACACCTTGCAATGCCAAGAGCAAATATTTGAAAGAATATGCAATGCAGGAAATGTATGTATGTTTTATATATAGGACACTTAGATTGCCTGTATCACTAACAGATGGGCAGAGTTTGAGAAATCTTATTTTATAATGTGCAACATCACTCCTGTCAGATACACTTTGAAATTTGGGGATTAATGGAGCATGACACTCAGAGTAAAATGGGAATTCCATTGTATGTACCGAGGGATTGGGGGCTTTACGGGTAGATGAGCTCGGCAGAGAATATTGTGCGTATTCTTTACAGGTATAATTCTGATTTCACTTATAATTTAATAACAAACAGCTCCAGGCCCCATGTCAGATGGAATAGGTAACTAGATAATTTTGTGAGATGCTTTTGGATAAAATCAAATAGTGAAACCATGTTTAAAAAGCCAAGTGATCACATGAATGAGAGGTTCACTTTTCCTCTCTGAACTGAGAGATCACCTACATCAGTGTTGAAGGGCAATAAGATGGGTTAGCTTGAAAAAAAATTATATTATTTATAAAGGAACTCACTTTGGAGTTTTGACTCAATTTTAATTAAATCATCTTAGATGACTGATACATGGTTATCAAATAGATTCTGACACTCTTATCCACTCTTCTATGCTCTCTTGTAAATACATTTGTTAATCATAATAAATAAGCATGTAGACAAAGAATTAGACCCACCAATGGTTATAGATTGATGGCTATTTTACTATCTCACAGGTTAAAATTGTATGTACTGTAGACTAGATTCTGAGATTATTTCCTATTAAAGAAGCAAAGAAGGCGTGGGTAACCTATAAGTATCTTGGGAAACCCCAGGATATCCATACTACAGAAATTTCACTAAAACTAACTCATTAGCCAGATTATACCACAGAGAAGTCTCCCTTCTTCTCATCACTGCACGCATTCCCATTCATCATTCATCAGTTTTTACTGGCAGATGGCTCAGAACCAGGTGCTCTGCTGCCTGTCCAGGTGAATGGCATGCTGCCTTCAGAAATGCTCTGTGTCAAAACCCTAAAAGTCTACAGATTACTGTTCTTCACTTTCCCTTCATTCTCTGGCAACTCTCCCAACAACATGGGCTTCTCAGAGCTTTGCTGCAGAGGCATTTCTTCCAGGCACATAACAATTCTGTAGAAAGAAAGAAGGGTCCCAGCCAGTAAGAGCTCATAAGAAGCTGGCAAAATACAGGTTTCCCACAGCTGTTAGGTATGCTTTCTCTGTGCAGCCAGGTCTCGACATCTGGTACAAACTCCTTGACTGAGACAAGAGAAAGAGATCTGGCTTTCAAATCATCAGGGCACCAACACTTGGCCTCATAAATTGATCTAGTTAGATAAGGGATCTCAACACCAGTGAAGCACACTATGATGTGTTGCAAAATAATAGAACCTATTGTTCAGGCTAAGTGGCCTCCTAAAGGTTTATTTTTTAGTCAATTTTTTAATATATGCCTTAAGTAAATTGTTTATAAAACTGAGTACATAATTAAATATAAAAGGAAATTTATGTGAAAAATTTGGTCCCAGCTTTTTCACTGTGATCCTCATCTTTCTGCAAGAAACAACTCTGCCAGTGCACTATCTCAGAGCTCCCACACTGGAGCCATCCCAGACTCCTTACACTACCTCTGGTGGTTTACCCAATCAGTTACATAACACTGTCAATTGCTTATGAATATTGCCTCTCAAGTGCATCCCTTCATTTCCATTCTCTCTGCTTTTATTCCAGGTCAGGTCTTCATAATTAGTGACTTAATCAACATTATATATTGTATTTTTATTTAAGCATTCTTAAAAACCATAGTTAAAGAACAACATGGTAAAAGTCTATTTGTTTAAGTTGAATGAAGACATCAGCCATATATCTACATATATAAATACTATGGCAAGTAACAGTTTGGGATGATGGATCTCCCATGATGGAAGAGTTTTCTGGCTCTCAAAATTTGGCAACAGCTTGGAGCTGGAACAGAGGTATAATGCTAGAGACAGTGGGTACCCCATAGTGTCCCATTTAAATCAGTTTTAAATTACTCTCTATTTTGTGCCTTCCTGGGTTTGAGCCTAAACAAAAAAATTAAAAAAAGATGAACACAAATGACAAGCAATATATTTTATAACACTTATGGCAGGAAAACAGCTAATTTTCTTAATATTAAAAAAATCTCATATGAATCAATTTTTTAAAAAGGAAACCACACAGTAGAAATACAGTCAAGGGACAGGAAGAGATAGCTCCCACAGATTTAAAGATAACTGAGTTTAAACATGGAAATGTCAAAAATTAAAACTACAGAATTCAATTTTTATATAAATTAATTTAGTAAGGATCAGAAAGTATAGAACAAATGTGAAGAACCACACTCACATATTTGGAGGGATGTAAACCTTTATAGAGTATAATGTGTCAAAAGTTATAAAATTTTAAATGGGACATATTTTGATAAGGAATACCCCTTGGTTATAGAATAGATGTGCATGGAAACTTATATATATGAATATCTATGTATTATTGCTTATGTGTGCAGAAGACTAAGAAACAACTTGAATATCCAGCAATAGAGGGTTTGTAAATAAATAATGGTAAGTCCATTAAATGGAATACCATGGAGAGGCAGCTGTCAAAATGCATGAGGAGGACCTGCACATACCAAGATGGACTGACTTCCAAGATAAAGTAAAAAATGCAAAAATACAGAAGAGTGGGTATAAAATTCAAGTTGTGTAAAAAAGGAAGCCATACCAATTTTGGCATACGCCCATATTATCTGTGGAAGTTTATATAAAAACTTGGTGCTAGTGACTATCTGGGTTGTGGAAATAGGAGGCCAAAACTCATTGGTAGGAAGAAAATATAACTTTTATTAAATACTTATGTGTTCTCATTAAATTTTTCACTTTTGCATGTATTACCCTTTCAAAAATTAAAATATATATGTACAATGTAGGTATATATTTATATATTTTGTCTTATATGGCATATATTCGTTATATTACATATTATTATAGACAACAAATAAAATATGTATAAAATAAAAAAACTTCAGCCTTTTTTATGGTGCTGTTTGGAGATATAACAAAGTGTCTGGGAATAATGTGATACAAAGAAGAAAATCAGAAGCTTTTGGAAAGACTTTCCAGCTGCAATAGCTCCTGAGAGAACAGTATCCAGTGGACAGGACAGAGAGCAGAAATTCACAGCCACGTGGTGGTGGAGATGGCCAGTGATAACCAGATGAGTTTACAAATATGGTATCTTTATTTAAGCATTCTTAGAAATCCTAGCTGGAGAAAAGCTTGGTAAAAGTCTGTTTGGGTTTTGCATTTAAGCTAGATGAAGACAAATCACTGTCTACATTTAATGTGTGTATGCCCCATTTTGTAGCCTTTGCTGGAAACAGATATGCTCCTAAAAGCAGGAGGGATGGGCATGCTAAAATGAGGTCTGCTCGACAGAGGAGGCCATCCAAGAATTTGGAGGGAATAGGGCTGATGTGCTCTAGACAATAAGTTGCATATTGCAATCCAATATATCTCATGTTATGGTACCCTCTGTGGTTGTGTCCCTTTTGTATGCTAAATTCTGTTTAATGATGTGGCCATATGGTTTTTCAAAATCCTAAATATCTTTACTTTTTCTGTAAAGGTCTATGCTTCATAAATGTCTTTGTCAAAATGACCATTTCAAAACTCCCATTTCTATAGTATTAAGTATTAAGAAAAATATGGAGAAAGTGTACTGACGTACAATTCTCCTAGGATCAACTCATCTAAGGATTAGGAAGAAAGGAATCTGATAAAAAGAGTTACAACAAGATCTTGATGACCAATACTGGGCAATTTCCTGTTCTCCCAAATCTAGCTTGTGGGAAATTTACATTTAAAAGCAAATTAGTCTCTAATTAATAGAAACTTAAGGTAGAGGAAATAATTTGTTTTCTTGGCAAGAGGGGAATTTCTGCACTTATTATATTCAGACTCTTGTCTCTAATAAACTTGATGATAAAGAGATAAGAGAGGTTTTAATTCTTTATTTGTTTTTATTTTTTGTTATTGATTTTGATTTTTTTCCTTTCTTTCTTCCCTCCAGCTCTTTTCCTATTCATAAAGAGAACTTGGTCACTAATCTATTTTTCCTATTCTGTTAGTTTCCTATTTTGATCCAGTGAGCAATATCATATTGCTTCACTACAAAATAAGAACAAACAGAACTGCAAAAAGAGAAGGGTCAACCTCCATAGTTATCACCGTCTATTTTGGATGGCCGCGGACACCACATGGATGGCAGGAGTCAGTCAAGCAAGTTGCCCTATAACAAGAACACCGAAGCCTAACTTTTCAGGGTTGTCTACTTTCCCAACCTTAGATCCTGAATTACTATTGCAGAAATCTATTAGTTTTTCTCTCTTTTCAGAATTCTACTCCAATTCCTCTAGTTTCAAAGTTAGTTTGTACTAAATGAAAATGATAGTATCTCCACAGTATGTGGATATTGAGCCAAATGACCTTCATGACTGCTACTGTAAGTCATGAGCCCAGTGCATTCTGTCTTTGGTTATTTCTGCTCTTCTGTAATTATTTCCTTATTTGTATTTGTATAATTCCTCCTAATAGGCTCCTTTTTTACCCCACCCTTCCACCCACCCTATCTCACCTTCTAACTGTTGCACTGCACCCTGGGAACTCCCATTCCATCAACCACAATTGCTCAGCATCTTCAAGCTTTTGGAGAAACAGCGCCCCAATTCTTTACTCAAATAGAAGCCTGGCAACATTGTTTCTTATGTGGAAGCTGCTCATTGTTTCAGGCCTCACTCGGTGGGACTGGGAAGCCCTGGGGCAAATGTTCCAATCCTCACTACCTTCTTCAGCCCACCTGGATTTCTGCAATTACCCCTCCCTCCCGTCCTCTGTACCAACCCCACCAACCTTCATCACTTTCCCTTTCTCACTGGGTATCTTGCAGTTTGCTCATTAACCTCTTCAGCTTCCTGCCCAACTACATACAAAATGAACTGCATCTGAGCCCCTTTTGCTCCGCCTTGGAAAAAGTGGGTTCCCTTCTGCAACATCAGACTGTAACATTCATCTACCTTTGCTTTGCATCCCATTTCCTTCTGAATTAGAGAAGACCTCAGGAACCCACTTCCATGAGTACAGCGTCTCATTCCTGCACAATTTCTCTTCTTCCTTGGCACCTTTGCTTCTCTTAGCTTAAAAACAAAAACAAAACACCAACTCCCCCACCAAAAAGACAAAAAAACAGAACGCACCAAACTCCTCTCCTCAACTTCGTTAACCCTTCAGTCCCAGATTGAGCTAAACACCTCGCATTTTCACTGGATTCCTCTGCTTCTTTACCCAAACCAACAACAATTTATTCAGTTCTGTTAAACCAGTGCTTCCTGCATTTTAAAGTGCTTATCATTCAACTGGAGATATTGCTTGAAAGCAGATTCTAATTTAAAATGCTAGTGTGAAGTGTGGCCAGAGTTTTTGCATTTCCAAGCTCCCGGGTGCTGCTGCTACTACTATTCTACATACAACCCTTGAAGTGGCAAAAAAAAAAAAAAAAAAAAAAAAGGAAAAGAAAAAGGAAAGAGAAAGAGATGCCTTCAAAATACTTTGTGAGATTTCAAGAGCAATTTTTGAAAGAACAACACGCGCATATTTGCATAACTTGTATCCAATTATTTTGAGACAACATCTAATCCTAACACTGATAATGTAATCAACATAAGTTTATTGATCACAAACTGGGTACTATATTATTATTTCATTAATCTTTATACTACTCTTAAGAGTATAAATAGGGAAAGTGAGGTTTAAAAAGGTTAAATAACTTGCTGGTGAGTCAAACTGACAAAAAAGAAAAATGGTTTGTATGACCATTGTTATTATAGTAATAAGAATCTATGCCTCTTAAAATATTTTGAATTTATACTCCAATTCCCCTTTTATCTGTTACCTTGCTTTTCTATCCGATATTATCCCCCTTTAATAATGTAACTTGGCATTAGACAGCTACTCTTTTGTCCTAAGAGAGAACAAATTATTTTCAGTTCCTCTGAACAATGGGAATACAGGGAATCAAGCAATAAACTAGACAATATGCTACTAAATTAAAATATAATTAGGTTCTGAGGTCAGACTGATTAGGTTTGAATCATGGCTTTATCTCCTAATGTGTGACCAAATTACTTAACCTCTCTGTGCTACAATTTTCTTGTAAAAGGTAGGGCAATAATAAAACCTTCTCATAACTTGCGATGAAATGAAGTAAAACCTCTAAAATGCTCATCAGATTATCTAATACATGGCAAGTGATTAATGCATGTATGTAAATATTACTATTATTATCATTAAGCCTTTTAAAAATTCAGCTCCTGGGATACTTACTGTGATTACTGAAAAATAAGGTTCAGCCAAATGATCCATCATTTTGGTTTGTTAGTTTTGTCCACAGACTGAGTCTGCAGAAATCCCTTGGTACTTGAAATTCAACAGACCAATTTCTCCCCCACATCTAATCCTCTCCAAGAAGATAGAGCAGTTAATGAATTAGCTTGATCTATCTCCTTAAGCTTTACTGTCATCAGCAAATTACCCTACAGAATATTATAAATGGACATTACAAATTAGAAATCATGTCCTTAAATTACTTCCTTCCTCCCTCCATTCTCTTATTTCAAAACCTTGCAAATCTACCACCAATCAACTTAGCTCTCTGTCAGACAAAATCTAATCAGGAGTTTCTTACTCAGAATTGTGTACAAAAGCTCTGAAGTAGGATTTGTAGCTTTGTTTGCTAATATCCAATGACTTCAACTGTAACAATTATTTTTTTAAAAATCTGATCATCCTACATCAGAGGATTATTATAGGATTAGAATCGCTGATATTTTGAATCTCTGTGATTCTTGATTTCATTTGTGAAATGCCTGAGTTGATGTAACTGATAGACTCACATGTCTTTTTCTAGGTAACTGCAAAAGAGGGTTTATATATGCATAAAGACACTATAATACTTGTAAAGATATAAAGCTTGTGGTGATGCTATTAGCAAAGCTGAGAGGTAACTTCTTTATACTGACACTTTGAAATAAATTCAAATGTTCTTTCGGCAAATGATAAATTTATAAAGCTGTGATTGACCTTGAAGTTAATGAAATGACAGACTTTTTTTTTTCATTAAGTGAGCCTCAGAAAGTTAAGTGTCTGGTCCAGTATCACAGAGGGGCAATTAGAACAGAAACAGTAGATGAGTGTTTGTTTCATTATGGTATCATTGCTTCTGAATGAATGCCAACATTTAATGTGACTTCAATTTCAGCTGTCATTCACAATTTAGGATAAAATCAACATATTAAAGGAGTACATACTTACCATTGTCATGTGATTTTAATGAAAATGTGGTTTGCATTATTGTTTTGGCTGGGTATATTCTGTTTACAGCTTCCTTAGTTAACCCAAGGCTGCCTATACAAATATCTGCACAAGAAATATTTACACACAGCTGTTGCTTGACCTATGTAAGTTTCCTCTACGTGAACACCGATAAAAGTGGAGGCAAAATCTGGTTAAAGATAGAAGGAAGAAAACATGCACAGGATTCTACTCTTTTCCAAAAGTTTAGGTATAATAATTTAAGGGAATAGAGGAGAGAAAAAAAAAGAATTCACAAGAATAAAGAGAATGGGTCAGAGACCATAGTGTTAAAATGTTAGGGCGTAAAAATAAGATAAGCATAAATGACTTAGCAAGATTTAAAAAAAAAAAAAGCTGAATTCTAATTTGATAGTGGGAAAGAGCTATGAATCAATCTCATGTACTTTGAAGACTATCACCCCACCCCCAAATCTGAAATTGGTAACCAAAGAAGTACTGGAGATGAGGGTATATGAAATGCAGCAAAGGGGAATTGGTTAACAGTTTGAAAAAGAAGAAATAGGCCCTCTTGTCAGTTTGCACAGCCTAGAGATCGTCCCTTCAGTATTTCAGCTGAATATTGGAAACGCATTCTCTGGAGAGAGTAAAAAAAAAATGTCCCCTGGCCTGGGTGACATCTGTAAGAGCTAACAGTTAACAATGAGGACAACACGTGGAAAATTGGGATTGATCACAAGTTTGTATCGTAAATGTTTAGATTCCCCACTTGCAGGACACTGGCGACAGATTTCTAATAGATTCTGCTGCCTAGCAAACTGCCCAAAAGGTAGTGGCTTAGAACAGTCATTTTAGTTAGCTCATTTCTCTGTGGGTCAACTGGGCATTTCTTCTGAGAGAATATATGGCATATATGCAAGAAAAATTGTGGTGCTATTTTGAAATTTCAGAAAACAAAGTGATCTTCTATGAATTAAAAATGGGGTTAGAAAGTAAAATCTGCAATAGAAAGAATGGATTTAAAAAAATTGAAGAAAGCAATCAGAAAGTAGAGAATAAAAGGAGAGATAAATATAGGTGAATATTACTATTAATAATATTAATAGTAATATTAATATTACCAGGGAATTATTACTAGGGAAGTTCACCATTTTTTAGAGGTTCAAAATGTAGAGTTTTAAAAAAAATATTTGTTCTAGAAGGCAGTGTTAAGAGAAGGAGAAATTTAAGGAACAGTGAATCTAATACAGTATGTGAAATGAGAAAATCTGAAAAAAAAATGGGCAGTAGCAAAGCTGAATGGTTTAGAAGTAGCCATTTTTGTGAAGTTGAACATTTATTCTTGTGAAAAAGTGCACATTTTACCCATTGTGATAAATCAAGTTCATAATAAAATTTCTCATCAAATTGTGAAACCTTCTGTGTAACTCTCATCTTCCTTTTTACATCTAAATGAAGACATTTGAGCAAGCGTCTTGATCATTTTGTACTCAAATTGACTTCATCCATCTAAAATATGTGAGTTCTACAGGTAAACACGCGTTCTTGGGTAGAATTAACCAGCTAAGTTCCTCTTTATCACAACACAGAGCAAGCCAAAATCCGGCCTCAATCTTGACACAGTGTTTCTCAGCAGTCTCTTTCCAACCTATTACTCACTGCAAGGTCTGCTTTAAGATGCCTAAATATTTTTAATTCTTTAAAATCTCTACTTGCACCCCTTAAGAGAAACTATGTCAGGCAGCTCATTGAGAGGCATGAAAGAGGGTGGGAAGTGAGACCATTGTACTTTTGAACTTCAGAGGTAGTTCAGGAGAACCATTGCTGAAGTCAGGTCTTATTTTACTCCGGTGGTTTTTTCAGTAAAGGAGACACTGGTTTTGTCTCCTCCGGAAGAATGTAGACATCTGGAGTTGATCTTTCTCAGTTGGGAAAGAAATATTGTTAGCAATTTGTAACTGCTCGTAAAAGTTCTATGTAAGATGAGCATTACCTCTCAAGCCTCACTGAAGATCCTAGTACCCACCTAAAAATGGGATGTTCCTTTCTAATGGGAGCTATTGACTGTTACACGTACTGACCTGGCTTTTGCTATGGCTTACATGAGTTCTTATAAGAAATCAAAGGACTGAAGGTCATTTCCTTCTTGTAGTTTATGAAAGAACAGCTGGTTTACAGGAGATAAACTCAATGTCTATATACATCTTCTCACTCCTCTACATGTTCTCATCAAACCCCAACCTTGATGTGATGACACAGACGTCATCTACCAAAGATGCCCACACCTGCTCCCCAGTAGAGAAAACTTGCACTCTATCTGGGAAGTCCTCAGCTACAAGCTTGTCTTATCTTCACACACCACCATCCTAACCCTGTGAGACAAGGACAGTTGACATCGTTGGGCACTGGTAAAGCCAGCATTCCCCTCTTGTGCTGATAACAGGGATACGCATGAATTGGCCTTTTCAGCCAAGCTCATGGTGTCCAGCCAGAGCTTATCTTGAGTTTTAAGGAAGGAAAAGCTGAATTTGGCTAAAAGCTTTTCTTTATATTCTCTCTTGCCTTGATATTCTATAAGTCACCAGGGGAGCTGAATATTGCAAAATCCTGTCATGAAAGAGCAGGCTGATAAACTGAAAAATAAAAACAGATGTGGAGCAAAGAAGGCTTACGGACATTTGTTTCTTGCTTTGGACTGGTTCAAGTGCTGGGAATCTTTAATCCTACTCCCACTAAGAAAAATCTAATATTTCCTCTGCTTCTGACTATCACAATCCTTGGATAATTCACGTCGTTGGATAATCACCTCTCCCACATTGAAGTCAAAATAAAGTGATGGGAAAATGCAAAATAAAAATAATAAGTGACATTTATTGCATGCGTATGTGCCAAACACTCTGCAGGCAATATTTCATTTAAATAAAGAGAAGGCATCCGGCTCACACTCTAGGGCCAGATGGCCTGTAGTCAAATCCGAGCTCTAACGCTTACTAGCTGAGTGGCCTTGAGCAAGTTGCTCAGCTTGTTTTTGTCTCACTTTCCTGACCTGAGCAATGGGAATAATGATACTTGTACCTACCTCTTAAGATTCTCGAATGAATTAAAAGAATCAACATTTGTAATTGCTTAGAACAATGTCTAGCACATTATAAAACTTCTATAACAGCAAACTATTAATCTTATTATAATGCAATGAAATAGGTAGTCATCAACCCTCATATTTCATATGAAGAACTAAGTCTTAGTAAGATTAAGTCACATGTGGATTCTTATGAAGAACTGGAATCAAAGCCTTCATCTGTTGGACTCCACAGCCCAAGTACTTAACCGTGATGCCACACAGAAGAATTTTCAAGGCAAAATAAGAATAGAGACCCCAGCAACCTATGAACATCACTGTGATTACTGCATATATGTGTAGGCAGAATACATACTTCAGGCCCCAGTCTTTGATGTTTTACACTCACAGATTTAAATATGAATTCTACAAATTTCCCCTCAACTTTCTACTCGCTTTGTCATGGCACAACTGTCCTTAGCATCCTAGGATCTGTGGAATCAAAATGACATCAGTTTTGCAAAGGGTCTAAGCTCTAAGAATCTTAAAAGTAAAATGTCTAGCTCATCACACGGGCAGACTAACTAGAGAAGGTAGATGCTGTGTATTCACCCTGTTTCTCCTGAGAGGTATCACATAGAATTCTATTGGCTGCAAGCTACAGAACACCGAATACAATAAGGGATTGATTATAAAGTGTCATTTATTAATATTTCACATAACAAGAATTCACAAGACAGGATGTTTCCAGGATTGGGTAATTTAGTAACTCAAGGGCGTTATTTCCATCCTTTTAATTTGACATTCTTAGCTTATTTCCTTTTATTTCTAGCCTTGTCTTCAAATTGTGGTACAATGGCTGTAACATCAGCTCGATTCTCAACTGAGCCCACAACAGGCCTTGGGACCAACTTAGACGTATGACTCATCTCCAACCACTGGTATATGAAAGTGACATGTGCAACTTTCAGAAGGAGCCTTTCTTTCTACTTTCCTCCTTTCTGCTTTTCCACCCACTGGGGAAGGCAGAATGGAAATCTAGAAACATGTGTTCACCATGATAGGTTCTACTATATCAACACTGAATTGCTTATTATTACATAAAGGAAAATGACATTTGCATCTCATTTAAGTAACTACTACTTTGATTCTCTTCTCTTTGCATCCCAATCAATATTCTGCTGATAGTGTCCCTGCAAGTTTCCCCAGTAATCCACACTTAACACTGCAACTGGAATGACGATTTAAGTATAAATCAGTTAATTCCACTTTTCAATGGCTGCCATCATTTATATTACACTTAGAACTCACAATCTGTCCCCTGCCTACTTTCCATCCATGTCACCCTACACTTATAGCATCCTGACAATCCTTTCTGTTCCCCAGGGAGAAGGGCAAAAACAAAACGAAACAGCAGCAAACATCTTATTCTCACTCTAGAAGCTTATGCTTCCTATTAGCTTTCCGAAGAGCTTTATATAGTCATCTTCTTCAAATTCAGGACTGACCTCGGCCACCATCTCTTCAATATGGTCTTTCTGGACCATCCTTTCTAAACCACTCCTCACCATTCATAACACTGTTTTATTGCATCAAGGCTCTTAACAGTATCTAAAATGTTCTTTTCCAGTGATTTGGTTACTTGTTTATTACATGCCATCCACCATTAGAATATAAGCTCCAAAAAGCTCGGACTTGGGGGGGAGGGGAGGAGCAAGGCAAACATACGTAATCTGTACCCCCATAATATGCTGAAATAAAAAAAAAAAAGCTAGGAGCTCATCTACCTAGACATATCAGTCTTGTAAAAACACAGCCCAAAGTAGTTTGTATTTTCTCTAGCTTTTAGTTTAATTTTCTGGATTCATTTTCATGCCATTCCATAAGCATTCAGATTGCTTGAGGGTGCCAGTTAGCTGGAGTCTTATTACATAAATGATTTTGTGTTTTCCCTCTATACATGATAAAGATTTCAAATAGACCACACTTAAATTACTCTAGTAATCAGAAACTAGGAAAATTTTTAAATAAAGTCATAAAGAAACTTAGAATGATTAGGAAAAAAAGGAGATAATTGGGAGAATAAACATCCAAAATGATGTCTAATTTGGTTGAAAATAACCAGGATCTACTGCATGACACTGGAAAAAGATTACTGGAGCTTTTGACTCCTGGCCTGATTTGCAGTCTGACCTTAGCAGGAGCCTGTTAAAGTTCTCATAAGTTGGATGGACACTTCCTAATAAATGCATCAAGAATCCTAAGATATAACAATTTCAAGTTAGTCTTGGAGGCCTTTCTGTATGTTTTCAGTTATCTTTAAAAATTAAAAACAGGTCTGCCTGCAGTGCACTTGTCCTGTTTGAGTATGGAAATATTCCCAGCAAGTGCTTGCATAAAAGCAAAATAATAATTTGGAAAGTGACAATAAAAAACTTTTATCTGTGTAATGACAATCCAATGGTTGTACTGATTTTTAAAAATTCATTTTATTATTAAAATCAGTTAAAAATAACATTTTAAAGGTTTTCTTTACCCATTTGACAACTGGTTTTTGTCCATATGCTATGTAATTGGCAACATGGAGGTATAGTTTCAATATTTGGATGAGGAATAGATAAATGGATGTACAAAATAGAATGAAATATTTGTCCTTGCAAATTTTACACACTCACATTAAGTCATGTAACTATATAGATGCTCTCTGCCAACTTTCTAATGTTTCAAGCCTATTTTCACTCTATTATTTTTCTCTAAGCAGACTTAACCTTAGAAACTGAATAATGACATCCTTCCTAGAAGAAAAAAGAAGTTTCCTCAAATTACTTCAGAGGACTTCCGTTGATGTTTTATTTTCAATAAACCTTGAGGCAAATAGCCACTTTTGAACTTTGCACTTTGCCCTCTGAGTTTCACAACCTGAAGAAAGATCAATACCAGAGTCAAAAGTGTCAGCAAAAATGAAAATGATATGCACAAATTGTTATTTATACAAGTCCCCTGATTTTGTTTACTGAGTTTAATATAAACTCTGCCCTTTGATTAAAAGCAAATGTTCAAGTTCTCTGTAGGGACCTGCTGTTCTAGATGATTATATCTTTGAAAGAAAACTGCAAAGGGCAAGAATTAACAGAGAAAGGCAGATGTCTAGCAGGAATTCCTCTGGTATTAAATATACTGAATAGCAGAAGATAATGACTGGGCCATGTGGCTATGTGGGCAGGAAAGAGGAGAGTAGAATCACAGCACACATAGTGCTCTACTTCTTAAGGTCTCTGACATATGTATTTTTCAAAACTATTGGTATAACCCAAATTAATACAAATTACCATTCTTTTGAATTAATTATTCTAATTCTTGAAATTTACCAAAATAAAAAAATCAAAGAAGCACACATAGATATTACCTTTGGTGATTACAACACTTTAGTTCTTAGACAAATAATAAAATTAAAAAAAAATCGGGAAATGAACAAATGAATAATTATATTTATTTTTGATAGAATATGATGAATCAACTTACATATTTCACAGAATTTCAGTAACTAAGAAAATTATCATTTTATACATCTATGTGCAAAAGCCAAAATACTAAAACTGCATATCCAACGTGATTCACCATTTGTAAAACCTACAAATTACATATAGATTAAAATATACAAGTAAGCCTGGAAGAAAAGACACAAAATTAATTAGCCTATTTCTCTGGTGTTGGATCCATAGATATTTTTAATTTTCCTTATTATACATTTGATTTTAAATTTTTTTCTCAAAGTGTAAGCATCGATTTTATAATTAATAGATAATTGTTAACATGGGTGCTATGCTGCTTAAATCTATTTCTAGGCACCAAAAGAAAACCTATTGAACTTTCCAAGATCCTATATATTTTATAGAGTCAGAAGAGGCACTTGGCAATGAATTCCATACTCATTTGTTTCTTGCTCCTTTTTGGAGCTTCTTACTACCAAGAGAGAAAACTTTAATTACTTAATCAAAAGTATTAATAAATACCTATGATATATTTTCCATTTTTTTAGATTTAGCATTTTTGTTTTGCATTTTTTATTGATACATAATATAGATTCAGTCTTGGTTCTAGACATTGCTAGAAATTTTAGAGGTTTATAATTCTTGTCCTCAAGGAGTTTACAATCTTGCTGGGGAAAACAGACTTACTATATGAAGTATTTACAGAATAATTAATGGACAATTTGTGTGGTCCTAACCAATTGTGTAGTTTCCAGAGTTTATTCTTCTTCACATATGAAGTTAATATATAAGAGAGAGGCATGGATTTTGTGGAATTAATTAAGAAGAACAAATACAGTAAAAGCCACAATTAAATTTATTACATTGTATTTAGTGCAGCTCAAATTAATTCCTCTAAAACATGGGAAGTGAAATATGTGCATCTTCTGTTTAATTTTAGCTCTTGGGGAATAAAAATAAAAAATTATGCTGATTATATCATTTAGCACACATTTAAGGTCTTTCAATGAAGATAAAATGTTAAATCAAATAAGGATTAAAGCTCGATGAGAGCTAATTCAAACACAACTCACACAAAATGTTTGGTGACTTATTTGTATCCATGACAGGAATGTTGTGACCCAGTAGGAAGAGTGTCTTTTATAAGTGAGTCTTCTGTGTCATGTTCTCAGGTATTATGGTTATATATTATCTTCATACAAGTTCTAACTTTAAAACCAAAATGAAACGAATGAACAAAAAGCCTAATAACTTCTTGAAAGGAGACAATATTAAAATTGCTGGGAAAAAACGGTCAATATCTGTAAGTAATTAAATATCACATTGGTGCCTTGGAATTTAGCAGCCAAGAGATCATGTTTCACTCCATTAATTTGTTCTTTTTACTGCTCACTATAGGAAACAAAGAATGAAAACCAGTTTCCAGATTTCCATCTTAATTAATCCATAGTATCCTATCTAGTAAGATAATATTCCATTATCAAATTTGGCCAAAGATTGCAACTTTTACTGTAATGGTACCAAGAAGAAATATTTCAGAATAAAATGATAACAAAATGTAACTTGCTCCTGGAATAAAAAACAACTATGGATTAACCAGGTGTGTAGAATTGAGTATAGCAAAGAATAATTGCCTTATTAACAATGTCGTAATAAGATATCATACATGTTACTCTGTACAGGATTTCAAAGGGAATACATATATTTAGCACCCTTATTATAAATATATAGGTGTCTTTATTTGTTTAGTTGTCATATTTTTTTCTCATTTTATATATATGTATGGAAGTTTTGCTACCCACTAGCATAATGACGAGAAACAAAAAAGGCTTAGTTTAATGCCTCCGTTTTTCTATGTAAAAAACAATGAGTGGTTACAAACATGCACAGACGGCAATAATGCTCCCTTCACATGACCTTTAATTTACCTCTGCTTACACAGAAGTCATTGCCTATACCAAACAACAAGTCAGTTGCAATACCAAATGTACAGCTGAAAGTTCATTTCATTTATTTTAAATGAAATGGGCAACCGGGTGTTCCCAAGAGTGACATTAATGGGTCACTTAAGCATTATGTGGCTGGGCTACCCAGAAAAACAAGGTTCTCAGCATCACTTCTTTTGTGAGTGCCTCACTTTTATAAACCAGAATCCAGTGTTCCTTTCCTTTAAGATGCTCATCAAAAATAGGTACCATAGTTTAAAGAGATTTTTATATTTTTATTTGATTCTATTTATCATTTGTCCAGTGTCACAACGAGTCTCAGAATAAGAAGGAAAAAAATAGGAGTGCTGGAAATAAACCTTATGCAAATAAGCTTAAAGGTGGAGGGAAAGGCACCAACGAGTACTTGATTTCCCAAATTGCTCTGCCTCTTACGAGTAAAGAAAGTTGCTTATAAAATAAACCACACACACTGACGGAACTCACAATTGGAACATTTAAATGATTATTTGCTTCTCTTTCTACCAGCTTGTAAAACATTATTTTCTTATTCTTCCTTAAATGGCCTGTGCTAATTACATGCCATGACCCTTGGCCTCCAAGTGCCTTCATTTATGGCAGTGCATTCCTTTCCAGGGCAACACATTGGCCTGGTTTTATAGGATGCTGCTACCAGGACTTCACTCCTGACTTCTGCTTCCCTAGATCTTAAGTCTAATTCACCACATACGACTTAGCCTAGTAATTTTTTTTTCAGTAGAGGTAGGTAACTCACTCACATCCTAAGGAACACTGCAAAATAATACAACTGATATCCTCCCTTGGAATATCAGAGCATATGATTTCAGAAAACACTTTGGTGATTTGTTTCTTTCCTAAAACAGAGAAAAAAAAAATGAACTTAGGAATGTGTAGCTGAATTACCATTGGAAAGCCACTTCCAGAGGGAATAGACAAATGACTTTTGAGTCGATTTCTTAAAGAGTCTACAGATTGGAAGTTTATAAACTGTTCTGGAACTTCCAATCTCAGTCTAGTGTGATTATAAACTGGCAACAAGATTAGAAGATGCAAGTGAGGTTCCATGTTAATCTAAATGTATCTGGGTAAAATGTTTTAAAATAATGATGTACCTATGTTTCATTCCCTTCAGATCTAACATAGTATTGAAACCGTTTCAGTTGTTATGCATTTGGAAAATTGTTGAATTCAGCAAAACTTGGTTTTCAGTATTCTAATATTGGGATGATTTGAGATAAATTGACCAAACAGAGAGTGTTGTTAAAACATAACTATACTACTGAATCACTTAGGAACAAACTCAACATTTCTATTCACAGGGCCATATAATTTTAACCATTAAAGTTCTGATAAGTTTATCTCAATTATTTATTTATTTCAGGTGAAACTGTTTTAGGAAGTTCAACTATTCAGTTAATTATTTAAGACCCTTAATACATTTCCTATAGCTGGACATATCTATAGGATGAATATAAATATAAATTTTAGTCAATTGCTAAATGAAATAATGTTCGTAATATTCATGCAATGGTGATTGAAAATAAATATACAACAAGTGAGGAGGGTGTTTTTGGCATGCTTTTATGTTCATATGTACTATCATCATGTAAAACCACACAATGTCTATCATTTTCATAAAATTTCTACTATCACCAATACCTCTAAGAAACTAGGATGCCAGCATTTGTTTGAAGTTAAATTTATTCAACTGAAGTGTTTTGTATAAGAAATACAATTAATATAAAAGTATCTCATTTAAGTATGCTGAAATCCAGATTTAAACAAACAATAAATAAGGGTATACAATTCATTTATAAAAAGATAAATTCATTTATAAAAAGATCACTGGGTTATTTCGTTAAATAGTAAATATATAATTATGTTTATTATATATAAATATATATGCAAAATTTACAAGAATTTGATTTGCAAGCAAATTTTTCATGCATGCATCATGTACATGTTAAATGTCGTCCCTGTGGTAACTGACTTTATGTCGAAATGTTTTCTTCCCAGATAACATTTTATCATGTGATGACTTCATTGTGCAGGTAGAGATGTTTGCTGGTCATTTCCTTGAGAATAGTATAGTAAGGATGACAAGCGTTAAAATTCTGGAATACTTTTCCTATGATGGTTTGGGGTCCTTCTCCCCACCCACGTACTGGTGACGTGGGCTCTCAGAAAAGGGGCCATTTACTTGCCCCGTTGTCAGCGCATCTGGAGGCCTTGTCAAAACAATATAATTTTACTTTGTAACTTTTTGACATTGGTATTTATTACACCTGTCTCTGGGCATGATTTATGACCTGTCTGGTGAATATTTCTCCTCAAGTCGGAGTTTACAATATGAGATAAGTGAAGCATTTAGAGGCCTGTGTATGCTTCGAAATGGGAAATGGAGATTTTGCACGCACGGCTCGCCCTCTTCCCTCCTGCCTCAGCCTCATTGTCACCTCAAAAATGGTCACTGCGATACACCACGCACTCCGTTCTTCAGGGAGAAGACAAAAAGAAAGATGATGTAAGACTAAATTTTCCATAATCTCTTTTGCTGGGGAATTATGCGTCAATAAATTCTAATAACTGGCAAAAAGAAAAAAAAAGAAAAAGAAAAAAAAAAACTCACCATAGGGGGAGGCATCCAATGGAAAACATGTGTTTGTTGTAAGGAGAGCCCAGTGACCTTTTGTCTTCGTAATGGTATCCTGTCTGGGACTCATCAGTGTTTCTCTGTGTCACCAGAAAACACACTTACCATTGGCAAAATTGCACATATTTTCAAAGCAGCCATTCTAATTAAATTGCTTAACTAGGCTGCAATCAAGAAAATTTTTATCCCCTCTGGGTCTTGGTATTCGTTTAAAATTGTTTAGCCATTTTTCTTTATCTCAAAAGTACACGCTTTAAATGTTTTTGTTCTATGTTTTCGTAACACAGTGTTTTAAGCCCTTCAATTTCCACTCCCCAAAGTTCAAAAGAATATGATCTACTCTGGGAAAAGTCTATAATTACTAATAAATTCTCACGTTTTTTGGGGAAAAATTTGAGATAGTTGAATAGAATCTTTTCCTATTCCCCCTTCCTCAGACCTGCAAATTCCTTCTTATCATTAAACACAATGGAAACTACATTATCTTAAAATATCATGAAATATGATTTATGTGTTTGTACAAGTTTAAATTTTTTCACTTAAAATTATGTCAAAAATTAAAATTTAAAGCTTTGAAAAATGTTACTTTAAAAGAAAACATACATTGCCCCTTCCTAACCACCTTTTTTTCTCACCATCATCCCAGCTTGAATGGGGACTCAACCTAAATCTCTTTCAGAACTTTCTCACCTGGCTATATACTTCCTTTTCTATGAAAGACTAAATCTGCAAAAATGCCATGTGTGCTCAATTTTAAATCAGTAATACTTTTGTTCACTTCTGAGATGTCCCTAAACCTTCACAATTGTTTACTGTATTATTATATTATTTCAGTGTATTCACAATTGGCACCAGCTTCTATAAGTTACCTTTATTTTTATCAGATAGTAAATATACACTGTAACATATCCCTTTTATTAATTTAAATGTGTTTCAAAAACTCATTACAGTAGCCCCCAGATCATAAATGAGTTGAACTCCATTTACTCAAACAATGTAATTTGAAAATTGAGAACTCTGACACAAACAGTTTTAAATAGCACGATTTTCTGTATACTTGTTATTAAGACAAAAATCCTACCTTAAAAAAAAGAGACAGAATTAGGTCTGGCTTTCTACACTAACCACTTAAAGTTGCAGCATGTTGAGGTGCATAGGCAATAGTTTTTACAGAAGGAATCCTGTAATCTGTGCCCTTTGTGTCTCTTTACTACCCATTTCTCCAACAATTCTCCAAGTTGCTTAACATTTCAACCCAGAAATTATAATCTAACCCTTTATTCATTTTGTTGTACTCCTTGGAATTCTCTCAAAGTTCTCCACATCCATCTGTTGCGGTGGGAGTAGTGGGAGGACCCCCAAAATGAGACATCTGCCAGAGTGGGAGTGAGCATAGATGGACGATTGCCTCATCGTCCTCCATGCAACATTTACATATATATCGATAACTCTGTAGTTTACACATTGCTAATGTATTTTACAGATTCATTCAATTTGACTTCCTTATTTACTTCTGTACACTTAAACAAAGAGTACTACTCCCTACCATCTTCTTTGGGTGCAAGTGTATTTTATTCCTATAAAAAGTTCTGTAACATCTTCCTTTTCTAAAGACCAGAAATTTTGTTCCTTGCCAGATGCAAATGAGGAAGGGATACATTTGTGAATTATAATACTTATATCATATATACTAGTATATCCTCATCATTCCACTGAGAGTTCTTGCCATTTTTTGTTAGTCTATCTCCAATCCAGAAAACATGAGAAGTCCCTCTCCACTCAGTGATACAATTTCCCTCTTGAAGCTACTCATCTTTAACAAGTTGGACTCTGCCAATGTGTTGCCAAGCCAGTGACATCAGTACTGGCAGGACATTAAATTGAGATTAGAAATGGCCCCATGACATCACCCTCTTGTTCCTATCGAACAGATGGTTTCTGTATATTGTGCAATTTTAGATCATTATTCATGGTTTGGGTCAGTATAATTCAGGAAACCAAAAAACTGCCAAGAAAAATTGACATGGAACCAGTTCAAAGACTCAAAATTATTTCATTGATTAGATGCCTGAATTTTCATTTTGCAGAAGAACATCATGATTCATCAATACATGATAATACCTGAGCCATTTTAGTATGCTTGATGTTTAGAACTTCACAACAAGATAATCTCTCAAGGGTTAACCTTGAAGAAGTGTGATAACAAGATAGCTAAGAAGCTTTGTTGGGTACAACTGAACTTGGGCCAAAACTATTGACTGAGGCAAGTGGTTTGTTTGAACTGGATGGTTATTTATTTTCACCTTATACTTGTTGACTTCATATCCTCCCTTCAGCTCAGCTCAGAGACAGTAAAGAGGTATGTTTTAAACAAGCCAGACAGGAAGCTATTTTGAAAGGCCTTGTTCAGGCATTATACCAACACATGAAGATAAAGCACAGATTTGGCTGACTGAGATGGAGGGGAATAAAATCATGTTCAAAACAAAATAAAATAAAACCTAAATATGATCAGAGAAAGCTTTACAAGAGACCATAAGTTTTATCTGTTCTTTCTTTAAGAAACTGGAAAGAATTTTATAATAGTTCATAACGTGCTTCAGTTGGAATAAATATTAGGTAATTTTGAAAGCTATATCCCATTATATTATCACTGCCACAGGGCAAATCTCATGCATGAGCCATTGCAAATTTGTTCCTAAACAAATACATGCTATGCCCAAACCTCTCCCCATCTATACCTCCATTCCATCCTACTGTCTGAGTGCTGTTCCACAGTCTCTGATTATGTTATTACCTTACTTAAAATTATTAAGACCTTTGTTTCCATCTACTTAATTAAGTGTAAATTTTGCATTAAGAAAATAAGGTCTGCTTCTGGGCTTCTCCCTCCCTTCTTCCGACAGGTCTGCCCAACATCCTTCCTCCATCCCATCATGTGTGTATGCTGGCAAAGTTATGAACGCTTTTCACAAGCCAGTTTAACAAGCCTGTGTTAGGATGATTCACTCCTGACATCACAAGCAATGCAGCTTTCCTGGAAGGTTGTATGTGATTAAACTCTCTGGATATGTGCTTATTGCTTGTCTTCGTTTTCAAAGTTGTAAATTTATAACTAGGAAAAGATGAGGTCCCCAAACTGTCACAGAATAAATCTTACTGTGACTTATGCTTCATGGTTTATAGAAGGGAGTTAACGTATTGTTGAGTTTCATGTTCTATCGTGATTTGCGTAGTTACGTTCTTCCCCACACTCCCTGTGGTTGGCGCAGTGTTTTGTGATGAGGGATGAGGGAAGCATTGCAATGAAGAGAAAGTACTGGGAAGGTGGGAGTAGATGAATAATTGGTCTCCACTTTGAAGGTATATGACTGCCAAGATTTTATCTTCTACAGTGTATTTTGAGATAAACCTTAATCATCTTCACACTTTTGGTGCCTGCTACGATGCTTGGCACATACTAGTAATCTAGTAGATGTTTGTGAAAAGAATGTTGAATTGGCATTTTAGTGTTGTATTTCAGTGGGAAGGCTGGCATTAGGTTGTCCAGGCTGATGCATTTACTACTTGTATGACACATGGAAAGCCACTTACACTAGCTAAACCTCAAGCTTCTCATCTTCAAATTGGGAGGGTATAGTATAATGGGCCACATCAACTGCCTACATGTTAATTTTATGCCCAAGATCATCCTCAGTACTTTATGTATATTAACTGATCTGATGTCTCTGGAAGTCCTGAGGTGTAAGTGCTATCTTTTAAACCTGCATTTATATATGAGAAAACTAAGGCTTAGACAGGTGAAATGACTTGCCCAAGCTCAAGAGCTGGGGAGCAAACCCAGACAATATACCTCCAAAGACGGCACCTATGGTCACTATGCTGCACTGCCTTGTTGTAAGGTTTACATGCAAAGTACATGTAAGTCATTTGACACAAAGCATCCTCAAAAATATAAGCTATTATTGCTGAATTCCATCATCTGCAAATGAATATGGGAGACGAAATTCTTCTCAGGCTCTGATCAGTTCTATGTAACATTCTATATAAAATCTGTGGTGATGGTTATGTTTTTGTAGTAGCAGTTACACAGGAAATAAAATATTTGAAGTAGTGATGGAGTCAATCACTGTTGCTGTTTTTTTCCCACTATTCCTCGAAGCTTATGCCATGAAAAAATCACATGGTCTCTTTAAGAGTATTGAAATGTTATGATTCTATTTACTTTATATTTATATTTGCAACTAATACAATATTATACCCATTTTAAAGATGGACGTAATAGCAATGAGCTAGAGAATAAGAAAGAAATTCTATGCAACTGTAGTTTAATCACCATGTTGTAAACTTTTTAGTCTATTAATATCTTGTTACATGTTAAATCTAATTTCCAGGTTCTATTAGATAGAATTTCTGATAGTTTATAGGAACCCCTGAAAATAAGAATATATTATAATTTTCTGTAGGAATGATGAAAATATATCTTCTATTACTTATACAAAGGGAGCTTCAATTACAGATAACTAGGTTCAGAAATGTTAAATTTTTTATTGCAACCTGACACATCACTTTGTATAAGTATAATGTACTTCGGCCATAATATACTGGCAACATTCTCTGTCAAGCAATCAGTTTACCATTTTAGTAGTTCATCACCTACACGTTGGCCTCCCCTTCCTCTGTCTCCCCACCCCCAGTGATGTAAGCAACAACAGCATTACGCTGAATGAACTGAAGTTCCAGAATGAAGTAACTATGAAAAGAAGCAAAATTTTTAAATGGTGGTGTTGACTAGGGAGGGAAGGGTGTAGGAAGAATCAAGCAGATTCTTTGGGTGTTCTTTTTCCAAAGGCTGTCTTAACTCTGAGGGGTGAACATAGGCTTATGATTCAGTTTGCTTTGTTTTGTTTTGCTTTGTTTTCAGTTATGGCAGAAAAGACACTGGGCTTGCCTCATGGGTCAGCCCTGTTTCTTTGAACATTGCCAGTATCGGAGATAATGCTAGAAGTTGTGCCAAGAAATTTGTTTCCTGAGATGTGCTGTTTGTCTCCCTGAAATATAGAGAGGTCTGATGTTATTCATGGCCTTCCTCTTTCTTTAAACGCTGTTTTCAGAATAGCACTTAGGTGGCTATAGGGACACTGTTCCTTCAGGGTGACTCCACAGGGACTGGGTCTTTGCCTTTTTGTCGGCTCTCGACCCAAACTTGTGTAACTGAACACTGTTTTATAATTTCCTTATTTTCCAATCACATGACATGTCTTTTTCAGTCTTCAAAAAATGGACACTGATCTTTCTTCTTTGTTTCTGCAGAGACAGAAATCAAATCATGTAGAATGCTGTAGTACCACTGGAGAAATGTAACATTTAACCCTTAGTTGGTATCTTGGTTTGATGTATAAATAGGGGAGAATAGAAAGAGAAACACACAAAAAAGCCTTAACCATGAATGATTTCTTCAGAATTCCTTACTAAAGATGATCTAAAGATGTTAAATGCTATGTCTGAGGGAGATAGTGTTTACATATTATGTTCACCCTGAATACTGAGTGATAAGCACTTGTAGATCCTGCCTGCTGTTAAACTTCACATTTTGAGGCTTGAAAAAGAAAAGGCTAAATGGAGGAGTGTTTTATGTCACATCTCCCATAGATCACTGAATAAATAAATATAAACTGTAATACTTTCCTTCCAAGGGCCAAAGAAAGCCCCTTACATTGTAAAAAAAAAAAAAAAAAAAAAAAAAGCCTTGTTAACAGCCACTTGTCCGTAGGGATTCAAGTACTCATTTGAATGGTCAAGGTAGACAAATATTTCATTATAGAGGGGATCTTCTCAAAGATAACCTCTATTTTTTCTTATTCTCCAATTCCTGCTAAAGTTATAAAGAGATCTGGAAAACAAAACAAAACAAACAATAACAAAGCCCACCTCTCCTCCTTCATCACCCTCAACTGCAGCCAAAACATGTCTGCAACGAGGAAAATACCTGCAGCCTCCTGGAGCTCTGATAGAATCAAGACCAGTGAGATGTGCCAGACCTTTTTCTCTTTCTCCCAGATGGTGTCGTTTGCTACTTTCACATTTGGCTTTTAATGGACAAGCAAGGGAGCCTGCCAGTAAAACAGTGGAGCAAACTAAAAAAACAAACAAACAAAAGCAATCGCGCCCTGGACATGAAGGCCAATGACAGGTATGATTGATCAGGTGACCAGCTGGAAGCTGTCACCACCAGGTTGAGAGAAACAGGCAGAGTTTGGCATGTTTCACGGTCCAGAGATTATCATGGGGTATTAGGTAGGTAGAGTTCTTCGGCAAACAAAGGAATTGAAAGGATGGAGTTTGCTTTGCCTGGGCCACATGTCTAATGGCTGTGCTTACCATATGACTCACCTTGTATAAGGGATACTTTAAACTAAACATATTATATTTCCTCTTGGAAACTTTTGCTAGAGAAAACCATACTGCACACCACCATATTCTTCTTTTGTCTGTGTTTTTGTGTTCTGAGACAGACTATTTTTTTTCTTTCCTAAAATAAGTGTAAATTTTGACATATAACAACTTCAGCAGCAATACAATCCCTTGGGAGGTACACCTCAAGTCCAAAGACTTAAATTCTAATTATGGTGTAATTTCCTTGTTGCATAATTGAGGAAAATAGAAGCCCCACTAACTCTATATGATGTCTTAAAACGCAACTGAACTAATACCATATATACTTGATTTTAAGGTGCTACAGATTATAAGGCTTGGAGAAAGCTTTTGAAGAAAGAATACCTTTTAGAACATTAAGTAAGCATGGTGATTTTAAGATTAATCTCATCATTTGAAAACTAATAACATGTGAATAAAAGATGCCTATTGAAATCAAGGACATAAGATATGCATAAAAAATTTTATAATCCACAAAGTGCTAGATATATACAAGACACTACTAAAAAGTAATAATGTGAAAATGTTAATAATATGAAATTATTAACATCTTGATTGCTATAAATGTAGTAGCTTTGAATAACACAGTCTTCACACAACTAACGGAAACACATCATGAAAAGCGTAAACTTCATATTTTGGTATACTTCAATTCACATGTACTAAAAAATGAAAAAACAGGAAAAGAAATCCCTAATCAGAATGCAAGAAATTTTACTTTATCAGAACATAAGAAATCATCAATTTAACAAATATATCCCCCAAATCTCAATTTGATTTCATTCACTCAAAACACATACATTTTGTGAATAAATTATTGATAGAATTCTTACCATCATATTCATTCCTTGTTTCTGTTAAGCACTCAATTTATATTTACACACACAGTGTTTGTTTTCAGATAGTCAGTATCAAACATAAGATAATCAAATGACACTGAATGATGATGATGTTAATTTTAATCTTGATAACATTGTATTTTTTGCATCTTAATTCTAAATTAAACAAATTATTTTCTCAAATTTTTATCAAGATTCACACAAATGATATATACATTTTTTAAACACGTTTTATAGAGTATTATCAAAGTTTTGTATTATTAGCCATTTTCCTGGACTTAAAAAATGACATTTACATTGCAACACTGTTCATTTTATCTGCTACTTCATGGGTTTAAAAATAAAACGGCTTTCTTATCAATAGCTTGAGAATCAGCACAGTCCTCCTGTAATATTTAACACATCCCACTGAAGAGACAGCTTGGATTTAGAGGAGGAAATCCTTACTTAGGATTTCCTTAACTATCTCTGCCAGGGCATGCAAAATCCTTAAAAATATTTGTTCTATCTTAAGTTTTATATCCATCATTTTAATGTATGTAAGGAAATTATTGGAAGTGAAAGATGAAGATATCTATCATCAATATCTTCTCAGTGTGGCCAAATTCTGGTATCTTGCTGAAATATTTTGGTAAAATATTGGTGAATAAAGATATCGTCATAGATTAGTGGTTTTCAAACTTGGCTTCTCCCAAGAATCACCTGAAACACATTCAGTTTCTGGTCTACCTTGGGAGAATCTACAACACTATGTCTAGATGGGGTTCCAGGAAATGTGTTTTTTAAAGTTTCTCAGGTGATTTTAATTAGAGCTAGGGACCATTGCCATAAAAATTCAAATTAGCCTTCTAGACTCATTAATAATGCAGCAATATGCAAAAATATTATTCTTTTGCAGAGGAATTTTTTTTATCTTTAATATTGCAGGAATATTTTCTAAACCACTTGGCAGGGGTGGGGGATATGTTCAAGAGAAATTTTTGAAAAAAGAAGATAGTTCTTGGCTACATTCTAAGCTTTAGTATTGCTGGGTGGAGTATGTAAACTGAGAGTATGAGATGAATTATTATGGATAAAAGAGAAGAATTTTTATAGACTAAAAATGGGAAGAAAATAAGGATAAAGGTTCAGTGCCTGATATGTACATATTTGCTAAATTTAGTAATTGTTGTTGTTACCATTATTGCCTCTAACATCATATGGGAATAACAAAAATCAGTAATATATTAGGGTCTAATGTTTCAATTTGGAAGTCATCAGTGTTTACATTAATGCCACCTCTCCTATTCAAACTCATAGACCTGAAGTGGATTAAATCCAGTGACTAGCACAACCCAAGGATCCTCCAATGCAGTGACCACTGACCATGCACAGGAAAGAAAGACTAAAACAGAAGCATTTCTTTAAATAATCTGTTGGAACATTCAAATGTCTTTGTCAACTTAAAGTTGAATCCACAACTGTCCAAAACACCCCCAAAACAATGATGAATCTCTGAAAATGCCAGAAGACATTCTGCAAGAAATGATTTCATACTTGACTGTCCTTAGGAAGACAGAGTTAATGGTAGCTGAATACTGCTTACTTAAATGTCAAAGGATATAATAACCAGCTACCTTCTAATATTGCTAATTTCCTTTCTTTTCGCCTCCCCCCCACCCAGGGAATGATACTTCATTTTAACTATTTAATTATATTTGGAAAATAAATTCTATACATAATTTTTAAACTTTTAATTCATAAACCACTAACTAGAGTTTAGGTTCTCAAAGTTATAAGATACTGTATTGAAAATGTAACCCTTGTAGAGTCAAGAATAATAAAGGTTTTCACACCTTTGCTGACCATTAACCAGGCTAAGAGGTTCTTTTGGAGTCGGGGGTGTCACTAAAAAAGATCATGCCTGTGCCTTTTGTCATTCACAAACCAGGTAGCTGGAAATATGATGACGATGGTGGTATGCAGTGTATGAGTGAACACAATCCTTGTTTTAAAACAAGTATAGAGCAAAATATTGTCAAAACAGTGTTTTTCAAGGTGTATTTATTTTTATTTTTAATGGAACAAAATTATTCCCAGCTGTGCCATGTTCTCACTCTGCCCATTACTTTTTAATGAATCTTACAATAAGATGATTAATTCTATGCTCTTGGAGACTTTGGGCTGAATGTTGTTGATTAAGCAATTACGTTAATCCACTTCTGTTTGTTTTCTCGCAAGCCGCGATGATGAAGGTAATTTTTCCCCCTCTGGAATAATCTCTCTAGAATTATTAGGCACGTGTGAAAGGAGTTTTACACACATTTCCAAGCTATTATTAACCAATTTTAAGCTGCAGATTATAATCAACCTGTTTTATTCCAATTGATAGAGTTCACGACACCAGTTGGTTTTATTTCTCTACTTGGGCATTGACATTACACATTGGCATTAAAACATGGTCATAGTATTTTGTTATGGAATAAATTAAATAAAAATACAATAGGAAATGATCAACTATTTGACAGAAAAGCATGCAGTTTGGGGGTTTGAAAATGATGAAAATGGAGGGAATGATACAAATAAAGCTTTTACAGTGTGCAGTAGAAAATGTTAGATGTAGGAGAATGGTTTAGAGCAGGTAAATCAGTTTGGATGTTGGTTGGGGGCCCATGTGGGTTTACAGAATGGGAAAGATACTGACTGTGGACATCAGGCAACAAGAGAGGTCTCTACCTCAAGGGGAGAGTCACTGGGTTATAAGAAATCACTTAATAATGGAGATAACTGCCTTGGCATTTCTGTGAGACCCAGAAGGAGACATATGCAAAGACAGAATTAGAGAGTAAAAGACGTAAGACAAGTGATGGATTATTTGATACTTCTTTTACCAACTGTTTTTCTCCTTTAACTGTAGATGACCAAAGATGTGAATAGTTTCTTATTTCTTCATGTACCTTATTGTATTAGGCCGAATCATACAAATATTCTTTTTTTTTTTTTGCTAACTAAAATAGCAATTTATATGGTTTAAATAATAACGATAAAAAGTAATCCTACAATATAGGTGTATTGCCTTCTTGCTTGGTTTTTCTTATTTCGCTATTACTGTTACAGGATAAAATGTATTAACTTTTGAGAGTTCCCTGATTTCCCTTCCCCTCCTTTTGACTATGGAAATCTCTACCTTGAACCACTGTTGCCTCCCGAGAAAGTTCAGGGCTTACGTGGTAGAGAAGATGGAGAAAAACAGGATGAGAACCAACAACACTGACTATGAAGCATAGAAATTTTATTTCAGTGGAATTGAAGAAAAAAAATGGAATCACAGCTGCATTGTGCAAGGGAAACTGGATATTGAAGGAAAAATAAATCTGATGTTAGGTACTTTTGCTGAAGATCATTTAGTCATTTTATTTCCTTAAAAAGTACAGGTGAAGAATTTGATTTATATTATAGTAGCTTCAAAGCATATACTTACTAAATTTGAAAGGCATTCAATTATGCATGGCATTATTCTTTACTCCTTCTGTCTTTCTCTGTTATATAATTTAACATAAAATTTAGTTTTTCATTATATGATTTATATTCTATATACATGTTATTATATAAACTATATACCAAAAAAAATTACAACATAGGGCTGAAAATTCAAAATGATATATGGTCCTAAATATTGATAATTTAAAGAATTGGCATGTGAAATTTAAATATTTTGAAATTACTTCTTTCACTTGGACTCGGTTCTTTTGATGGTGAATGTCTTGGGACTAAGCTCCATGGAACATGCATGGCTTTATAAACTTTATATTTTTCTTATAGGAAAATAGTGAGCTCATCTAGTCATTTCCTTCCTCATATAATATCTTCTTACTTGTTCTACAACTATGAGGTCAAGTGCCTTTAAAATGTTCTTTGTTTATATCTGACTTTACTAGAGAATTTCTTGTGTAGCCATGCTGATTTCTTTAGGTGTTATTTATTTGTCTTTTCTTTATTTTTCAATGTACTTTTAAATGTTTATTTGTTTATTTATGTATTCATTTTTACTTATGAAACCATGCACAGAGATGTTATTTACTACAATGCTAGATTTGTAAAAAATAATGTCATGCTTGTTTTTAAAGGAAAATGAAGATATTTTTAACTTGAAACTTGGCAGACTAAATAATGGCTATAAAACTAGGCTCAAGCCATAAACTTTCCATTCCTTTGGCTGATTTTATATATAATGGACACCAAATATACTTAAACATTTTTTAACATATACTTTTGCAGTCAATCTCAAAGCTAAATATCCAAGAATTAAAATCTGCACAATGTTGCCTCGTTCTCCAAATTATATTGTGTGTTTCTGTGTATGTATTTGTGTGCGCGTTTGTGTATGTGTGTGACATAAATGAGAATATAACATACGGTGGACCTAGTTAAGAGTTTGAATTTTAAATTTTTACACCTAATTCTCAAGTTTGTTTTGCATTTGCAATTTTAATGCTATCTTCTTAAAGTGGACACTTACATTACCTAGTTCTAGAACAATGAGAATGTTAACACAATAAAAAAACGAGATAGTTAAAGAGAGGCTGTGGAAGTAAACTGCCACTAAAGCTGATTGATATCCAATCACTATGTATTTGATTGTTTAAGGTCTCTTATTTAGTGGATGCTTTCTTGTAGGTGTAAGTACGAAATAAAAAAATGTTTAAACTTCTTGCTCACTCCCCTTGGTCTATCCACATACCTCTTCTGAGGACAGATTTCCTTGTCCTCATTGTATTAGTTCCTAGAACTGCTGTTACACATTCCCACAAACTCCATGGTCTAAAAAAACAAAAAATTTGTTCTAGAGGCCAAAAGTGACATTAAGGTGTCGGCCAAGTTGGTTCCTTCTGAAGAGCTGGAAGGGAGAACCTGTTCCTGGTCTCTCTCCTAGCTTCTGGTGGTTGCTGGCAATCCTTGGCATTCTGCGGCCTGTAGATGCATCACTCCAATTTCTGTCTGTGTTGTTGCGTGGTGTTCTTCCCTGTGTGTCTCTGTGTCTTCACATGGCATTTTATAGGAACACTTAGTTATTTGAGAAGGGTCCATCTTATTCAGTATGATCTTGTCTTAACTAATTCCATCTGTCAAGACCCTATTTCCAAACAAACTCACATTCTGAAGTTTCAGGTAGACCTAAATTTTGGGGGGGCCTCATTATTCATAATCTATCTTTCTAGACTCATGATTAGCCAAGCCCTTCTCCACTGCCCACGAGTCTGGTAACTTCTCTATACGTACAAAGCAAATGACCAGGTTCATTGCCAGAGTTCTACCATTGGGTTTCCTCTCCTCACTGCCTCTCCAGGCCATGCTTTAGTTGAGCTGTGGGGCAGCCCACATATACTTTCTTCTTGTACCCTTAGACTATGCTGACACTTTTGTGAACCAAGTGCAGCCTTTTTTATCTGGTCCAAAGAACTTTCCACTCTCGTCACATCTGGTCCAATCAATATGATGCAATCAAGCAAACCAATATAATATTCTGAAGAAAGTTCAGAAAACCCTAGTTCCTTTCAAACTGTATTAAGACGCAGGGCAAGAGAGTTAACATAGCTGTGAAGAGAGACTGGACGTGTTTGCTGTTACCATCTCATGTAAATTTGAACTGTTTCTGAGGCTTCTGCCTGGTAGGGATAAAAGAGAACACATTCACCAGATCATACCATGGATCTGAGGCCGTTTTAGTTTGTTCAAGCACAGGTACTATAAATGGAACAGCAGTTTCAATAGGGGATACTTGATCGAGTGATGGTATTTCACTGTCATCCTCAAGGACCATATGATATTTTTAGAGCTCTTTGGGTCATTAAGGAACAGTTGGCTCATACGGAGAAGGCACCACCAGAAGGTAACGGAGATGGGATTGAAAGATCTCCCAGAGCATTACCCAGCTGCACACAGCCGGAGTGTCAGGGCCACACTGTCACCCTCTGGGGCCCTGACACCGGCACAGCCAATTTACCAGGACTGAGAATAAAACCTTTTCTGGAGCTCTCTTCTCACAGAATTAAGTCCTGGAGCTGATCTTCAGATTTTTCTGGCCCAAGGAAAGGAGTCTTTTTATATGCAGCAACAATGGCTCTCTCCCTTTCACACTTCTTGGGTGATTAATCCCCCTAGTCTTTGTTCTTATTCC
>CAUYSK010099222.1:0-17124 GCA_963575035.1 Avahi laniger
TCTCTCTCTCTCTCCCTCTCTCAGACAAATACTCAGAACTGAGGCAATCTCTAGAACAAGATCTCCTATAAATGCCAGAAGGTAAAATAAAGAGGAGTACAGATAGTTCCCCATTTACAATGGTTCAACTTACTATTTTGACCTTATGATGATGTGAAAGCCACATGCATTGGTAGAAGCCATACTTTCAGTACAACCATTCTGTTTTTCACTTTTAGTACAATATTTGATAAATTATATGAGATATTCAATATTATATTAAGAAAATTGGCCTTGTGTGAAATGATTTTGACCAACTATAGACTAATGTAAGAGTTCTGAGCACATTTAAGGCAGGCTAAGCTATGACGTTTGGTAGGTTACGTATATTAAACTCATTTTTGACTTAACAATATTTTCAACTTATGATGGGTTTATTGAGACGTAACTCATCATAAGTTGAGGAGCATCTGTACTTACTTTTGGATGAGTAACCATGACAAACAAGAAGACATGAAAAAGTAAAGTGATCTGTAGAATTCCCTCTCCTTGGTATATATCGGCATGAGAGTTTTGATCTGCTCCATTTCCAACCTGGGCCAGTTCATCCCTCCTTAGGCAACCTGGTGGTCCCTGGCTCCAAGGAGGTCACCATATTGATGCCAAACTTAGTGCAGACACCTAACTGGTATAGCGAACTACATACAGCCTAGAACCCTTGCACTCAAGCAATCCTCCTACCTCAACCTCCTGAGTAGCTGGCACTACAGGCCTGTGCCACCGTGTCTGACTCTCCTGGCCATGTATCTGGAACTTCTAGGTGCCCTGATATCATAGGATGAAGCACAAGAATATATTCAGAGACAAGGGTTCAAAGACCAGAAGGCCACAGAATTTCCTTTACCATATGTAATACATAGTTATAAATACCAGCTATGATCTAAACTGAGAGCATATTTTGTTGAGCTGTTTATCTATCACCTGAGATATTCTAATGATGTATTACTTAGAGAGAAAAACAAGTTGAAAAGTAATGTACACAGTATTAATACATTTTCCTAAAGGAAACATATACATGTATACACACACACACACACACACACACACACACACACACATGCTTGTATGTTTTTAGAGTAGGGCAAAGGCTGTTAATATTGATTATCTATTGGAGATAGGGATTAAAATGAAAAAGGCTTGAGGAGAGCACATATTAACTTTCTTCACACCATTTTACATTATTTTACTAGTTCTTATGTGGAAGTATTACTCTGGTAATTTTTGAAAAGTAATTTCATTAAAAAAGAATGTTGTATCTCAACGCCTTTTGAGGAGTGGCAGAATATGTTCCTCCAAAATATGCTGCTCTGGTATAAGGATTATTTTGAGCTAAACACCCTTAAAAAACAGAAAATACAAAAGAGAAATTCTGCCTTATCTATACCAGAAGAGAAGAAACATTTTTGTCACCAGATGGGGAGTAAACACAGAAAATCTGTATAAACAGACTTGTTAACATAACTCTCATAGTCCTTTTGCCTCCTTACACTTTAGTTACTTTTCCATAATTGCCACTCTTTGTCCAACATACTATATAAAAATTTAAGTTTTGACATTTCTTAGGGCCTTTGTTTTTCTGTGGAGGCTCCATGTAAATGTAAAAATCTGTATGCTTTTCTCCTGTTACTGTCTAATGTCAATTTAATTCTCAGGCCAAACTATACCAAGAAGGTCGAGGTAAAGTGTTGCCTTTCCTACACTTTTCACACGTAGAAGGAATGGCATTTTGATCAATGATTAAAACTGTGCTGAAAGAACTTCCTTCCCTGCATCAATTGTATGTAGTGGAAAAAGCATATAATAAAACTAATGAAAACAAAACAAACAAAACCTGTGTATTAATTTAGACTTCACCTTGTGGGTGCAGTTGAACTATCTGAATCTCGTTTCCTTTCTCTGTCATGGGAGAAGCTTACTTCATTGATTCTGTTGTGAGGAACAAAGGAGACACTACATTGTTCTCAAAGTCTTTAAATAGGATATTACTATTAAATTGTTTTCAAGGTGGTGAAAATGATTTCATTATTTTATTCCCAAGGTGAGTATAAAAAATGGTGTGTATACGTGAGGTGAAGGAGTTGCTTTTCAAGACTAGAACTCAATTATTTTTATAATTTTAAAGGGATAGATAAGTACTTTGTCAACAATCATATGTTATCTAGTGCACATGTTTACCTAGCAATATAGACATGTAAATATAAATTTGAATCAAAATACTGTTCTTTCTGTATGCAAAATGTTTTAGAGAAAAGAAAATACTGATTTATCTAAAATGAAACATGTTAAAAATATGAAAAGTTCTTCAGGATGATATTTAGTTTTATGTAATATTTACTTCTATGGTACATGTGTGTCTCTGGAGAAAATTTCTGCCCTTTAGGGAGATAGGAAATTGGAAGATACAAAAAAGAAGAGAAAGATCTTAAAAGGCGTAGTGCACTGGTCAGTCCCACCATTTCAGGCAGTGCTTAACAATCCATTCAGAAAGCAACTTGAACCAAACAACAAGCAGGCGTGTTTTACTTGCTTTCCAAGAGCGACAGGTGCAAAGAAGCTTGAGGAAAAAGCATTCATTACGGGCAAGGTTAAAATTAGGTACTTAAAAATCGTCATCTAATTTAGGTCATTTATCATTTTCCTCAAAGCCCCTTTTATACAATTGAATTCTGAAGTGCTTAGTTTACTATTAGATCATCACAGCTGCTACAGTATCACTCAAAGCAGATGTTTCACAGACAGAAAGAGCTCCGCTAATTTTAAAAGAAACATGGTAACTGCAAGTCACTTTTTGGCAGTTCCAACAGTGAATGTGAATATACCATGCAGGTGCAACTGAATGTAGTGAACTGTAGAATAAATGCTTTGAGAGAGGGAAAAGTGATATTGGTGAGAGACCTTGAAAGGGTTTTATTCCTGATGGATTAGAAATCCAGAGCATGTAGACTGGTTCACTGTGCTGAGATTCAAACTATTCTTTCTCTTTCAAAGGGAAAGAACAAAGCAAAATGGTTTGGCTAATTATAATGCATTCTCCTAATCATTTTCCAAATCAATTTACTCTTGTAAATAGAATAGTGAGGGAATTTCTTGCACTGAAATTATTAACTCACATATTAATTTCTTCTCAGCATTTATCCTTAATAATATTGGAATATGTATTTGTATTTCTACATGTTGGAATATATGTATATGTATGCAGAGATCAGAATAAACATGTGAAACTCAGAAATATTGGACACATATCACAAATTTCTTATTCAATTTCTTATTATAATTCATGCATGAACTTTCAGTGGGAGAGAGAATGTCCTTTCCACTTACAAAATTTGGTAGAGATATTTGTGATAAGCGGTTAATTTAATTCTTAGTGTTTAACAGACAATGAAATTCACTTGAGCTAGAGAGTTCTTTGCTTGATTATTTTTGATTAAAAAGTATGAATTGAAATCATTAATTTTCAATTCTTGAATCACTGTCCTTGAAATAAATACACACATGTGTAATACTCCCTAAAATATATTTCTGAAGAATGTGTGTGATGATATTTTTAGAAGCTGATGTAACTATAAAACCCTAGGGCATTGTATTGATTTCTTAGGGCTGTTGTGAAAAATTACCACAAACTGCATGTTTTAAACACCAGAAATGTATTCTCTTAGAGTTCTAGAGATTTCGGTCCCTCCAATCGCTCTAGGGGAGAATCCTTCCTTGCCTCTTCTGGCTGCTTGTGGCTTGAGCAGTTCCTTAGCTTATGGCTGCATCACTCCAATCTCTGCCTCTGTCTTCCCTGTGTCTTCTCTTCTGTCTCATATAAAAATACTTGACATTGGATTTAGGACACATCCAGTTAATCCAGGATGATGTTATCGCAAAATATGTGATTTAATTACATCTCTAAAGACCCTTTTCCCAAATAAAGTCACATTTCCAGGTTCTGGGGGTTCAGATGGGAACACAACTTTGGCGGGGGGCTGCTATTCAACACACAAGTGTTAGATATGTAAATGAATATTCTAAGCAGTGGTACTCAAAATCAGATGGCTGCCAAGTTTATGAACTGATTGTTACTGATCGGTGGTGAGATAAGAAACTTGAACCAGAATGTAAATCAGTTTCATTACAAAGCACACTTAGATTCAGCTGACATTTTTTTGGAAAGATTTTGTTGATGAAGGAAACATTACACTGATTTGTTTTCTAGAGCAAGCTCTTTATCTCATCATGGACCAGTACTTTTTGAGTTGTATAGTTTTAAAACATAATGACAAAATTGACTTTAACTTGGTGAGTTTAATGTGGTGCTATTGGACTGAGACTTCAATATGATCACTATGGGAAGATCTTGGTAGCTGAGAATGGAGTAAATACCTGCTCATCAGAAGAATCATTGATGTATTAGTCTTAAGGGAAGATATCAGGTACATTCTGACATGGAGCAACATGATATAACTGAAATGGAGAAAAAGGAACATCAAAGTGTTTGGAAATATACCATTGATCTAACCATGCATGTAGCTGATTTGCTTTTGTTTACTATACTGTATTTTGTTCCTAGTATAAATAGTAAATATGATATGGAGTACAGTATATATTTATTTTTTATTGTCATTACATAGAACACATGTTATCAAAATCCCAACCACTGGATTTTCACCTCACTCTCCTGTAAAGCTGATGTCACCATCTCCAAGGTATCATTTGTGTGCACCATCTGCAGGACTTTTCCGATCCATGAATGTCTCTGTTGGCTAAGAAAATTTAATTTGTCTTCAGTTGTGTGCAAGGCACTGCTCCCTTGGATTATTTTAAAAATCTTACATGTTTTTTAAAGTTTTCTAGGTAAGATAATTATCTTACCTAAAACTGCAGTAATATTTCTCCATGCGATGTCATATTTACTTTTCTCTTCCAATCATCAATTTTCTAAGTATCTATTGCTTTTGCTAACCAGAGTAAATCGGGGACATCTCTATCCAACTGGTTCTTCAGCTCCACTCATTTTGGTTGTGCATTTTTATATTTATCTTATTGTATATGGGTTTCATCTTCAAAGTTAAGAGCATAAAATTGTATTTTCCAAGAATAAAAAGTCCTAAATCAATTCCCTAAAATGCATTCTGAAAGCAGCATTAAGTGTGGTATCTAATCTTATTACATCGTTGAACTAGTACTTGTTGACCTGGGAAGTTAAGATGTTAATGTCAGTCTAAATCACAAAGATATTAGACTTGGGGCATCGTAGTCCATTCAAAATTGTCACTTGAATATACATTATATAGCATGTCCTTGTAAAAGCCCCAACATATTTTAAAAATAATTTCCTCTTTTTTTCTCTATCCTTAGGGAACAGTTTTAAAGCAAAGTATTTCCATATGGAAAGAGTGAGGAGATTTAACGGGATGAATAGCATCACTAGTGAATGGTATTTAAGTCTCAAGAGCATAACTGGGACTTGACGATTAGATTGTATAAAAGCTTTCACTTCCTAGTATGTTCATATACTGTCAGGGCAGGAAACGCCACAAACACAATATAAACAACCCCCAATGCTGTGTAATAGAGCCTACCATTACGTGATCTTGTTGGACTATGGGTATGCCATTATAATGGTTAAAAGGAAATAAACACAGTAGCTTCCTGGGCAGTTTCTCTTGTGAAAATAAGGGCGGAACATAGATTTCAGCATTAATATTTCACAAGTTGAAAAGTTGAAAAGCATCGCCTGGCAGAAATCATCATTTTTCTGATTAGTGATGTAATAAACATTCTTAGATTATTGGACTCAGAAAGAGTATATTCTCCCAAGGCTTTCTATGGACTTGAAGGCAGACAGTGGTTCTCAGGCCTGAGTGCACAGGGACATGAGGCAGATGATGAACTTGAACAGTATCAGGTGCTCAGGCATGCCCACCTGATTCTGATTCATTTCGTTCAACTTTTTCAAAGTTCCTAGGTAATGTGAATGTGTCAGTAGGTTGGAGAATGATGGCTTGTTCAAGAGCACTGATTATCAAATTCTGGTATATAATAATCACCTGAGAGCTTTATAAAATGCATATTCTGGTGCCAAACTTCCAGACATTTTGATGGAACAGGGCTAAGCAGAGGTGCCATAATCACATTTTTTGTAAGCATCCCAGGGGATCCTGTGTCCATGGTCGAAGTATTTGACCAATTGAGAAAAAATGACAAAGAATCCTCAGGGAGATGTTCTACCAGTTCAAATATTACCTCATCCAACACCGTTCCTTAAGGGAGTTTAACTGTCTTGGCTTATATAATCACATTAATGCTTGGTTTCCACTTACAGTTGGGAAAAATACTATGTGAAAATCTCAGTTTTATAAATGAAGAAACCAAATCACAGGGTGTTAAAATGGCTTCCCCCATCATATATTGGATTAATTTTGATTTATTGTTTTCTCAGTCTACTTAAATAATCTCATAGATATTTAAAAACTTGAGTAACATTCTTAAAAGCATATACACATATGTACACAGGTTTACATTAAAAAAATCTAAAATTTCAGATTATCTAAGTACTTTCTAAATAAGGTTACAAGTGCCTAGTTCTGGGATCAAAAACTGATAATAAAATAGGATTAAAAATCTAATACAGTACTAAAAGATATGCTTCCATAAAAGCTTTATACCTCCCTGACAGGCAGAATAGTCTAGTGGACAAAATCATGGGCTCAGGAGCCAGACTACAGGGTATATGTGAATCCTGGCTCTGCACTCACCAGCTGTGTGATTCTAGGCAAATTATTTAATCTCTGTGCCTCAGATTCCTCATTTGTCACATAGTGATAATTCCTACCATGGGTAGTTCCTAACCCCTAGGGTTTTTGCAATGGTAAATAGATTCTTTTGTGTAAATGCCTGGAACAGTGGCTGGCATAACATTAAATGCTATATGATCATAAATGTTGTATAGTTGGCTTTTACTATTTGACAGATTTGTAGGGTCTTTATTTGGATGCGGTGGTGGGATTAAAGCCACGTAAAATTACATTTTTGCTTTTAATTAAATCATATCAAATCTTAGTTTGTATTTGAACACAAGGTACATTTAAAATATCTTTCTATTTAATCAAATGAGTAGAAATTACATAATAAGGCATTATTTCTCAAAATGAAGAGGAATCCGTCTATTCAGTTGAGTATCTACCCTAGACCTCCTCCAAAAAAGAAAAAAAAATAATGAAGCAAAAGAAAGAATCTAACTTTGCAATAACGTAGTAACATTCAAGAATAAAGCTTAACAGATAGAAAAACAAACATCCCACCCCCACCAAAGGAAAAAAGGAATGTTTTTCGGCCCAATTGTAAAAACCTAGAGTGGGTTCTAGAAGGGAAGCCTATTTTAGGAGATGTGTTCTTTACATAGTTCCAAAGGGGAGAAATGAGTCAATCATTTCAGACCACCCTCCTACACCCAGTCCTAAAAGCTATAGCGGCATTCCTCATCAGCAGGGAAACCCAAGAGCAATATCCAGTCATCTTGACAAACTGCAGTAAAAGACTATAATGACATCAGATGGCAGCAACAGAAAGTGGAGACCCAGTCAATGCAATGAGCTGTTTTGAAATGACAATAATTATGGTCCGAAGAGTCTGAGAAGAAAGGTTTTGGAACCTATTTTTAGGCTCATCTAATGGTCATCTCTTGCTTTTAGTAACTTCACTGGACCACCTGGTATGGCTTATCAGGCCTGGTTGTATAATTTTCTCTCTATTTTCTCTTCATTTTAAGTCACTCAGCTAAACACTAAATCCTTTATGTGTGTGTGCATGTGTGTATTTGTGTCACTCTGGAATAAAGGACAGTATAAAAATACATAAATGAATAAAAATATCGTTGAGATGGGTGAGGAAGTTGAATTTTGGCAATCGTATCTGGACATGAAATATTAATATCTTGTTGCCACATTTTATACTACTGCTGGTTAGATGGTTTGCCCCATAATACCGAAACTAATTTAGAAAAGAAATACCTAGAGTTAAAAATTCAAGAGGTGATATTATTTTTTATCCATAAATAATTTTGACTTTATTGAGATAAGGAATGAATACTGTTACCTGCTGTTCTCATAGAATAAATAATTTATATTCTCTTCTCCACAGAAAGTTTTGTTTTGGTTCAGTATTGCCTAAAGCATTTTATTTAGTTGTGGTTTTGTTATTGTAGTTGCTTTATGAGACCAATAAGGATTTGTAGCATCAGCTTAATAGAATTGCTTCCTGAACGTTGAGTTGGCATAAGAAGCCAGAACTCTGTATATTTAGGAACAAACAGCACATACTTCATTATTTGTGATCACTCCTTTCAACTCATTTCAAATTCTGCTTACATATTGCCAAGTGTTTTAAACATCTAAGTGTTTATTGCTTGAGTTGATAAAAACACTAGCTGATCTAACATTATTTGTAATGCTAATAAATGTTTTACAACAAATTTGTGCTCGTCTTTAAAAATAAAGCAAAGGCAAATAGAAACACACTGAGCCATTTTCTACTATGTTGTCCATTCGTTTTCCTTTTTTCCTGCCTTACTTTTGCTGTACTTCTGTTCCCATTCATTAATCCCTGGATTCTTTTTCTTTTTCTGTCTTCTGTCCAAAAGACTGTGTGTAGAAATATTTAAAGATGAATATTTTGAAGGTTAGATAATAGCTGTTTCAAACCTAATCCTCAAACTCTATTCAAAAAAAACAATGAGTCTTCTTTAAGAATTGGGGGCCTTAATGATAAGCATCGATATATATTTTAAGTTAAAGGCACCCCTTTTTATTAATTACCTTTCAGGTTTGACTCACTATGGTTTTGTTTGTAGAGTCAATCATTCTCTAATCCAGGCCAGCTCCTCCCATAGGGGTCCTACAGCCACTTGGTGGCGATGTTGTAGAGGGGATTCAGCAGTGGGTGGGGGTTAGAAAACCTGAGGCCCTTTTCAATTCCTGGGCTCGCACTGTGATTCACTGAATCGCAGCCCTATAGTTATGTCTTAATTAGTTAGAGGGCCTCATAGCATGGGGACTGGCTCAAATTTCCAATGACAGAGTGATAAAACATGTTACATATACTAACTTTTAACCAAAATAACCAACCTACAAATTTACCAAAAGCTAGCAGAATTAAAGAAAAACCTTTAATTTTTATTTTTCTTCAAAATAAGTGTAAAAATACATGCAATGTAAAAGAAATAAATAAAACAAGAAATACAAATCTAAAAACTAAAACAAAACTGAGTTCATCTTATATTCAAAAACATTATGGCATACCAAGTCCTACAAAGTCTGGATCTAATTTACCACTGCAGCTTCGTAAGGTATTCAATAGTTGTGTTTTTGTTATTGTAGTTGCTTTATGAGCAACTATGAACGAAATACTGAAGCCAAAGTGAACTCTCTTTTCCCTACAGATCCTATGTCTTTTAACACCTCCATTTCTATGTTTATGCTGCTTCCTCTGGCCAGAATACCCTCCCTCTCATAGCCCCCCAAATCTCTACAAGTCTCCCCTTCTTTAGGGAGCTATCCCAATTCCTCACCCCTTACTCCTCAATAACACATTGCAACTGTATTTTAATTAATTGCATGCTTGTCTGTCTCCCTAAAAAAATGTGAATTTCTCAAGGGGAGGGACCAGTTTCATTCCTTTTTTGTTGCTCTCTTGGTTTCCTCTCTAAATTCTCTTCTTTCCCCTTCCCCCCAGGAAGGAAGTATGACGTGGCTATAGAAGATCTCAATCTGACATTTTGCAGGTATTGCAGACACGATAAATTTCACAGGGCACCTAATCTTATGGTATTTACAATCTAGCAAGAAACAGAGTCAAGTAAATAAACTATTACACGTATGTGCTTTGATGAGGGATAAGCACACTGCAGTCATTCATTGCCTGGAAATAATCTTTAAAAAGCTAAAATACTCTAAGTGGTCACTATGTCGCAAACACTTTTTAAAGAATTTTACCTATGTTAACTTTTTAATCTTGATGACGATCCATGAAGCAGATGCAATTCTTATGCTAATTTTATGGAGAAAGATTTAGAAGTCTACAAAAATTATAATAATTTATACTAAAACAAACAGCTGAATTTCAACTAAGGTGCTTTGGCTCCAGAGTGTGTACTTTTAACCACTGTGATTGCCTCTCATTATATATAAGGGGAGAAATATGAATGAATTAATAAAATGTTGAAATGTTCAAATAGCTTTTATGGTACACATGAAAATCAATTTCTCATTAATAAGACACAATATGATATATACTTTTAGGAGTTTTTTCCTGAAATTTTTCTTTTTATATGCATACTATACTTTAAATCTATGTTCTAAATACTCATTTTTCTCTGTATTATGCTTATAATTTTATATTTTCTGTTAAAATGCAAATTTTTAGAAAATACAGATGTCATCTAAGTCTTGGATCCAAACCCTCAAGATAACTTAGTCTTTCTGCGGGAACTGGGGCTTGAAGAACCAGGTTAAGAAATTCCTGACACTCCTGCTACTGCTATTGCTATGAATCATAACGTCCTTTATCTCTGGCCCAGGAGTTCTGTGTTTCTGCCAACATCTATAAAATTGTGGCAGGCTAACTTGTTAACTTGAAAGTAGGGTAAATCCTTCACAGTTGTGGATATAGTCTTTTCTGGAAGAGGCTCACGAGGAAGCAATGAACCTTCACATCTGACTTTAATTTTGCAAGATCCAGAACAATATATAGAGATTTCATTTGTAATATAAAGACGGGTTGATCCATAATTAGTCCACTTTCTGAGTAAACATTTTACTCAAGAACATCTCCTTTCCTAACAACTATGTCATCCAATTTCTGACATCCACAACCAATCAGTGGACTAAGCCTGCAATCCTCTTATAGCGTTACCTCGTTCCAGCTCCTCAGCCATCTCTAATTTTCTTCCCTGGACATCATATCCCTTACTTCTCTCAAACCCTCCCTTGTAATGACTACAATGCCACCTAAAACCTTTGCAAAATGTTTAAGAAATTTTATTTCCTCATCTCTTTTTGGGGAGAGGAGAGGTGGGAATTTCGAAGCATTTATTATATACTGATTTTCACAATGGTTACTATTATGTTGTCTCCCTTTCTGTATTTTAAACTCCTTCACAACCGTAATGCAGTTTTATTCATTTTGATCCCCCATACCCTGGCATACTGACTTGAATTTAAAGATTCGTAAAATTCTATTTCAATGAATGAATTTTGAGTACATAATTAACATATTTATTACACATTCATCAAGTGTATAATATAATTTCATTGTAGACACTTTATTGCTTTTTATAAGCCAAAAATACATTAGACAAACAAGGCTTGTACTTAAAGGGGGAAATTAGAATATAATTAAATTGTTGTCCAAAGGTTCTGCCTATTAGAACAGTTAGAATAAAACACCAATAGGTCTTTATATAAGCCTAAATGTATGATTTGAAAAGTTCCGTGAATAGTAAAATAAATACACACTCATCAGTTAATCAAATTAAATTATACCTTATTAAGGTTACGGTCTTAGGCTAAGGCTTTCAGTTAAAGGCACACAAATATTTGTGTTTCATAAATCACCAGTCAGGTGAAATCAGTGACAGTTCTATTCAGTAGGAACTCCTTGTTAAAAGCTTCAATGACAAGATATCAAATATATCAAAAAAAGTATGTAAGAAGTACGTAAGAAGAAGTGAATTCCATTTATCCTAACTTTATTATATATCTCCATGTCTATGTGAGATCTCAGTTTTTTTCTGAAATTTTTTCTTAAGGTCTTAAAGCTGGGACTCAAAACATTTGAATTTATAAATGTCTATTCCAAATATGACATACTATAAATTTAGGCAACTCTGTAAACTGAAAAATGATACTTCATCTTTTAGAACTATGCTTACTAATTTTATCATCAAATATGAATTATGTAGCTAGAACAAAAACATATTACTTCTTTAAGGCTCATTAAAGCCTATTTTTGCTATTCCATGGCAATATTTTCTTTTTTTATAATACATATTTACATAATTTTATGTAATATGAAAGATGTCCTACCTTCTTGGAACATAAAATAAATCAATAGCAAAGGAAGAAGATTCAGAAATATACTGGGCATTAGGACATCTTAGACTTAGGGAGGCAAATATTTGTAATAGACAAGAGATTTAGTTTTTAATCTGAAGATCTAAATTTAAATCTTGGTTCTGTAGGCAATGTGCAATCAAAGAAGGATATAATATTAAATGATTTTAATATCATAAAAATAATTTTCTAGGTAAAGTGGATAATATTTTGGAGGGAAAAATGATTAGTAGCAAGAGAATAGTTTGATGGCTGTTAGATGTGAACAGGAAAAAATATTGCATAAGGTATAGAGAGAAAAAATTCAAGAAATGTAAGAAAAGAAACAAAGATACAAACAAGAATTATTCTCAGGTTTCTGGTTTTGACAAATGGATGAGTAGAATTACTGCAATGCTACATATATTTCCTCAAATTTGTAAATAGCAACATTTAAATATATAGAAAATCATTAAGAAATTATTAAGTGGAGAGAGAACATGGGGGAAGGGGGCAGGATGGAAATGATATTTGTCTGAATATTGTTATTAAATATTGATGTTGGAATATTTTCAATATCAAAAAAATAAAATGGAATTGAAATGGAAAATCCATCGAAAAAAATTTTCTGAAATTGAAAAGCAAACTGAAGAAATGCATCTCTTTTTCAAGTTGTTGACATAATGTGCAGAGAAAATAACCACTTCAAGGCCCTTTATTTTTAAGTTTGTAAATGACAGAAATTTATTTCTCACAGTTTTGGAGCCTGGGAAGTCCAAGATCAAGGCTTCTGAAGATTCTATGTCTAGTGAGGGACTGCTTTCAGTTCATAGATGGCACCTTCTCACTGTCTCCTCACATGGTGGATGACTCAAATGCTATTTAGACAGAACACAGATTTCAGCTTGCATACATAATAGAAAATATTCTAAAACTTAATAAGCAAAAACTTTCAAATGCATCTATAAGACTTATTGCTAAATATAGTATTGGTATTACTTTGAAAACATTTTGTGTATATTGAGAATAAAATAAATGATTATAGGTATTTCAATATTGTTAAAATTTATGATTATCAATGAACTAAAAAAGAGATATAACTATAATATCAAAGATATTAAGACTCTAGGATATTAATATGAAATGAAAATATCAGCATGATCTCATAATTTTTTATTTTTTAAATTAAATAGTAGTTTGTAATTCTATCTACTGACAAAGCTCAGATTATGTTCTCTAAAAACTATTTCCCACTAAAGGGAATGAATATTTTTGAGCAATAATTAATATTAGGTCCAGAAATGTGAAAATAGAAGGCCAAATAGTTTGGGGGAGGTGGGAAGAAAAGAGTCATGGACCTATTTGTCTGAGTTCCCATAGGATATGAAATTATTAGAAGTCTTCAGAATTTCTGATCTGGGGCCTGATTTTGCAATTTAATAACTATTTACTAAATTTTTGTAAATTTAAAGGACTGAATCTACTGATCTTTAGTACACTGGCAGTTCTCAAAACATGTATGATTCTATGACTTTAAGTAAAGTGACTATATTTAAGAAAACTCAAAGCTAGAACATTGGTGCCTAATTAGAGGAACTGGCATAATCACTCAGAATATAAAAGACAGTGTCAATTCCAGAGTCACTTTGTTGAATGAGTAATTTACATGTAGTAGGTCAAACAGTTTATTTAGTAAAACTAGTACTGCCTCTCTCCCTTTTGCCATTTTTTGTAATTTATGATTAGGCTGATTTGCATGACCTTTTGTTTATTTGGGGCTTGTTTAATTGAATTTAAAAATAAACATGCCAAACTATAAAAATAATTATATATTTTATACTCCACATTTAAAATGTGTATTAAAGTTTCTTCTATCATTTCAGCCAATGATTACACTTCACCTTTAGATTTTCTATTTAAACTTCTTTCCCAAGTATTTGTGATCCCTTTTATGAAAAACTATTTCCTGACATCTGCCTTGAATTTCCTTTTTCCCCCAGTCCCATTCTTGAACTCTCATCTTGTTATCTTCTTTAAGTGGAAAATAGTCTGCTTGACATTATTTCTATCATGTTCAGTTCTGTGTATTTCAGTGAAATCTTTCTTAATTATGTTCTTCCCAAGAGAGCATTTAATCTTTTTTAGCCTGTCTTTATAGGTTTTTACCTGTTGGCCCCAGGATAAACTCCATTGGTTTTTAAAGTAACTTTAATAATTTGAAAGTCTTCGGTATTTTATTAAAAGACGTCCCATTAAAACAATATTCACAAAATATCACAACTCATATTTGTGCTTTGGAAGAATTTGTTTTTTTCTGACAATAAGCAGAATATCCAAAGAACAAAGTGATATCAAATGTAATATAGTCATTTGTACAGTTTTATTCCATCTCTTTTCCATTTTGTTTATTAACTTTACTACTCTGAGGGTTCAAACTGAATGATGAAACAGTTTTCATTTTCCTTTACAGTTCACTTCATACCCAATAGAGCAGAAAGATCTAATACCTAGAAGACATTAAAATTAAATTAATCTTCCCATTTAGGTTATTTCTTGTATTTATTAACCTCAGGTCAAAACAATAAAAAGGGCAAATTAAAAAAAAAGATGCATCACAATAAAACAGGAAACCAAGTGTTACTTCCATTTAAATGAACAATTAAGATAACAGCTCAAGAGTCACAGTGGAGCAAAATATGAGAAAGAATATACATTTTGTCAATATGATTCTACTAACACATAATGTGAATTAATGGCTCTCTATAAAACAGTGAAGAAAAAAGCTCATTTTTATTTTGCATAGTTGTAAGTGTTGTCTATACTGGGTCATTTCCATTAAATGGATATTTTAAGTGAACACATTGAAGTAATACCCAGAGTACATAATAGTTGACAATATATCAAAGATTATCAGAGACTTTGTAGTTTATTGTGTAAATGACAGAAAAAGTACACTGAATAGAATTAATAATAATCAAAATTTGGGCTTCCTAGATATTTTAATGAATGCTTGGTCTGAGCAGCTATCATAACAGGTATGTAAATTGGTAAATTTTAGAATTATCCCTATATCAATAATATCATTAGATGTTCAATAGAATTTGGAATACTGGGTCATATAGTCAATCAAAGCAATTCTAGAAATCATCTTGGAGCTATTTTTTTCTTTTCCCAGAAGAATTTTTCTCAGCTAAGAAATATGACCAGTTGAAAGGAGACTTCTGTAGTTATTTTGGATCTGCAGGTTTTTCAGGGAAAAAGTAAACTGGCTTTTGGACAACAACAAAAAGGGACTATTCACTAAACAGTCTATTCACTAGCAGAGTCTTTCTGTGCTAAACAATTATGTGTCATCTTCTGAAATGGTTTCTGAACACATGTATACATGAATGTCTTTGCTATCTCTGTGTAGGAAAAAGATGAAGCAGATGAATGCCTTACGTCATAAAGATATGTTTAACAGTTTTCTGCCTGTTTCCTAAATAATGAACAAAAATCTAATAGATATTATTCAAGAGTTCAGTACAAAGTAAAGTTTTGGATCCTGGATAGGTTGTAAAAGAAAAAAAAACCTGTTCTTTTCTAATTTTGAATATGTAGTAACTTAATTGGTTTACAAATATCAGTCAACTACTTGTTTGCCTTATATAATGTATTCGGCTAACTCATTAGTAGGTAATTTGTTTAGAAAGGAAAACTAATAATTGCGATATTTGCATCTTTTATATACAGAATATAATACTTTACAAATTTTTCATATACAGGTTTGCAGCAAAAATGTAAATCACTTCAATTTATCTTTATTAAAGACTTTACCTGAAAGGCAAGGCATTGAGTAGTGTAAAAGTTTTCTTTCTCTGTTATAAACCTTATGTTGTAAAAACAAAAATTGCTATGCAAAATAGACCTTTGGGCAGTGTCATTGCCCTGTCAAGAAAATAAACAAGGAAAAAATAGTATACTATCAAATATTACAAATGGAGAATAGATAAAAGTGATCTGTGGTCTTTCTATGCTTTTTTGAATAACAACATTTACCTAAGTAATACTTCACACTTTGCAAAGGACCCCGTCCACTGTTGCCTAATTCTTATTCACTAGTAATTGGTACATGCCTTCTTTCATAATCCAAGCCTGCTAAAGAATTTATTTACAATGATTTAACCCAAAGTCTGATACTTTTCAGAATAAATGTAAGTCTCTTAATGTACAAATTTCCCTTAATATTGAGATAGGCACAAAATGTTGTTTATAATAAGTAAGCTTTCTATACATGATTTTATTATTTTTAAATTGAACTAAATGAGGGTGGATAGCTATATGTTTATTTTCTTAATAATCAGCAATATAAATTATTTATTTTTCCTACCTAGCATCACTTTTTAAAAATCTGAAAAGTAATCTCCCATCTCTAAAATTCACTTTGAAAGATAATTTTAAAAAATACAATTGATTTTACTGCTAAATTTCATAAGTTGCTATGCCCTGTCCTCTGAGTAAATTATTCCTTTTTTAGTGAAAGAACTTGTCACTTAGAAATTATTTAGTTGTGTTTCAGTTCAACCCATTAAAAGCATGAAATGAGAAATCAAGAATGGAAAACTCCAGTTATTAGTTCTTGAGTTGCTCTTCCAGTACTGAGTACCAGAAGTCAGAGATTCCTTCTGGACATACTAAATAAAAGTCAGCCCAGATACAAGATGAGTCAGCACAGGAGTATCCTTAACTTTAAACAGTCGGATGTAAAACCTGACAAAATAAAGCTAGTCTTTCGTTTCCTTGTGCTATTCCTTATGTTTCTTTCCCAGATTATTCCACTAAACAATTTCTTTATCCCACTAAATCTTTTTAAACCCCGGTTCTCTTAGTACCTTTCAAACTGAACCAATCTATTTTGTCAGGCATGAATTTCTTTAGACTTCTGTTATTGTTGACACACTCTTTTGTGTAATATTTCCCTTTTCTTTTATGTAATTTCTGATTTTTTTTGTCCTTATCATTTAGACTCTTC
>CAUYSK010099226.1:0-24264 GCA_963575035.1 Avahi laniger
AACCTTATGAGGTAGGTATTATTATTATTTCCATTTTGATTTTTTTTATCTTTTAAAATTTTTATCTTTTCAAACAGGATCTCACTCTATTGTCCAGGCTGGAATGCAGCAGCAAGATCATAGCTCACTACAGCCTTCAACTCCTGAGCTCAAGCAATCCTCCTGGCTCAGCTTTCTGAAAAGCTAGGACTACAGGCATGCATCACCATGACCAGCTAATTTTTTTTTTTTTTTTGAGACACGGGGTCTCTCTATGTTGTCCAGGCTGGTCTTGAACTCCTGGCTCAACCAATCCTCCTGCTTTGGCCTCCCAAGGTGCTAGGATTACAGGCATGAGCTCCTGTACCCAGAACAAGTTTTCAAATGAGAAAACTAAGGCACAGATTGTTTGCTTAAGGGAACGTAGGTAGTTCCAGGATTTGAACTCAGACAAACTCTAGAATATATGCTAAATCATCATACTCTGCTTCTTTCATCATGGGCTGGACTTTGCATGAAGAGAAAAATCCTCAAGGAATCCAAATTACGGTGTTCAGCTATGCAACAATTAGAGAGATCTTAGCCCTTTATTTAGTTCAGTTCCTTTTCCTATTTTATTAGGGAAGCGGGGAGGGAAGTATGATAAGAAGGACAAAGAATGGTAACAGGCCCAAAGGCATTCTGACTAGCAAAGCATGATATGTAATCTTGAATATTATGAAATCTTGAGGCATGTACAAGCTTGAAAATCTGTTTTATTTTAAAATATGTGAAATAACACAAAGGGTGAGATAAAGAAAATAACTGAAAAATGGAAAGAAATACTATATCATGTTATATGGGCTTTGGGTTATATTTGATCCTGAACAACTGATTATGTTTATTTTAAAAATTATATGTGGTAAGATATAGAGTTAAAGGGTTAAACGTCTGACTTCTGATATATCTGTCATTAGAAGATAGTTAAGATTAGAAACTTTTTTCCTTGAAATAGTAAGGTGGGTGATTAAGTCCCCACCAACAGCAGTGACATAGAAGACCATTTCCTGGAAGAGTAGATATTTCTGATTGGAAGTAATCAAAGGGGAGTGCAGAGTATCTGAAAGTAGAGGGAGGAAGGGGAAGGAGAGAATCCCAAACTACAGAAGAGGACATGTGTGAGGAGGGGGAGGTTAGATCATAAAAGTTTTTCATTGGAAGTTTTCCCTGGAATGGTAATTGGGGCATATAGGACTATAAGGATAGGTTCTGCTGTTGAGTAACAGAAAATATAAGATGGTGATGACTAGTATATTTTGGAAATTTATTTTTCATTGACATAAAAACATTTCTGGAGGAGAGCAGTCCAGAGCTCTATGGTGACTCCCTGGGCTTCAGGAAATCCATCTCTTTCTATCCCATTTCTCTGTACTGTGGACTGACACAAGCCAGTCTGGTCTCACACAACTCTTAGGGGCTTTTTGGTAGAGTACACTAGATTCGTAGTGAGAGCCTTGCTAGATTTGAAGTGAACCTTGCTACCAGGTTATATAGAAAGTAAGTCTCAGAACAAATTCTGCCACAAAATAAACATTTATAACAAAACATTTATTTATAAGCAAGCATAAGAGTAGTTTAGTTAGTCTATACTTTCAATTCCTTGTAGTCTCAGCCCTCTCTTCTCCAATCTCCAATCTCACCTGGCATGGAAAATTTAGCCTAGGCAGGTATGACGACATTCCAGAAGCAGGTATCTGTTATCTATGTAGTCAGCCTTTGGCAGCCAAAAAGTGCCTAAAGCCAAAGGCTGGACCCAGGGTCATTTAGAGATTAAGCCACAGGCACCATTCCTAAAGGTACTGGCCACAGCCCACACTGGATTCTTTTACTCTATATGTGCAAAGGTGGAGAGTGTCTCTAAATGTTTTAGCCAACCTTCTATCTTAAATATCTTTAATTTAACCAATGATAATTCATTTCTAGCATTCATTAGCAGACTGTTCATTTCATTCACCCTTAAAAACCCATTTCCAAAATTCACTGAGAATACTAGCAGAGTCCTGTGCTGATCTAGATATGGATAACAGAAAAACTTAGAGTAGTCACTTCTAGGATATGGGCTTTTCAACTGGAACATTAGTGCTACGTCTGGATTGTGAAATTCCAATTGAAATTTTAGCTGACTGCACTTAGGTTTTAACCTAACCTAACTATGACAAATAAATTATTTTCATTTAATTTAATTGCCTTCCTCAAATCATGGCTTGTACACATTTGCGCCTAGATTTCATTGGCTGGAACTTGGTAACATGGCCGCATCCAGCTTCAAGAGAGGCTGGGAAATGCAGCCTTTATTCTAGGAAGCCAAGGTCCCAGATATGATAGGTATTACTACCAAGAAAGAAGAAATGAACAGATACTTTGTGAGCCGTGGAAGTTTTCCTGTGCAGAGGAAGGACTCACCATAGTTGCTCAATACTTTCACTCGCATTGCAATAAATAAGTCCTACTCCACCCGCAGGCTATGGGAAACTTTCCAGGTATGAGAGAGAATCCCATGTCTTCCCAGAAATGGGTCAGGGTTGTGGCAGTGGCTTAATAGATGTGTGAAGGCAAAAATTTCTTCCATCAATTCTCCTATTTTCTAGGTTATGTTAGGGTCTTGTTGCTAAAGGTATGTCCATGGATTGGCAGCTTCAGGATCACTTGGGAGCTTGTTAAAATGCCAACTCTGCATTTTAACTAGATTGCCAGATGATTCCTACATACAATAAAGTTTGAGAAGCACTGTTTTCAGTCATTTCCCCCACTTCCCTCAATACACTTGAACCCGAACATTCTGAGGTTGGGGTTAAAGTGTTTCCCCCAGCAGGGCAACTTTGACCTAGAGCACAAAAGTAAGTCTAAGAGAATTCATGAATAAGTGGTACATTGTAATTTAGATCATAAATTACTCAGCATTTCATGCAGATTAGTTTATTATCTTATACAAAAAGAAATTAACATTTTTTTTGGTGTATAGTAAGAAAATAACCAGAAGAATATGTTAAAAATAGATCTGGTTGGAGGATAAATAAAACTCTGGATAATTTCTTTTTTTGTCAGACTTTTCAAAACTTTCTTTTATGAACATGAAGTATCTTAAAGTGGAAAAAGTTGTTGTTTGAAAGTGTTATGAAACATTTGTTTTAGCATTAGCAATAAGTTAGATATCTGGATAAAAAATAAATCTCTAACTGGTCTGGAAGAGAACAGCTATGGCAGGAGATCATTACAAATCCATCTAAGACAAGCTTCTGCTGTTGCCAGAGTAAGCTGCTTATTCATAGGAGATGGGCCCTGCTTATTTTGGAATATTACTCTTAATTTCTGACTTTTGCAACTCAAAAATTTTAATGTCATTTCCAAATGCTGTTTTAAAGTATTTTTATGTTGAAACTTGGCACAGAAGTTTAATAAAATTTTCTTCTGGTAATTGAAATGATTCAATTCAACCACATTTGTTGGACAGCTGAAGGTTACAAACCTCTGAACCTAATTTTCTTTTTTTCTTTTTCTTTTTTTTTTTCATTTTGGAAGGAAAGTACAAAGGAATTAAAAGACATGGTTCCTGCGTTGGGGAACTCACTTTGGAGGACTCTTGTAAAATTATTTCATAACTCTTTTTCAAAATTAGGATTGTTTAAGTATATTTAAATAATTTTATTCTGGTTGGATAATTATTATAATTCTATACATTCTTTCCACAACTCATGCTATATCTCATACATTTGATATAAAAACATGAAGAAACTCTAGCTTCAAAGGTCAAGATGCATATAAAGGACATAATTGCAAAGGACATAATAGCAAATATGGAAACACATTGAGTCTTTCTCTTTCTGCTTTCGGAGGAAGATGAAAGAGAAATGAAGAGAGCAGAGGGAGCATGACATTTCCCTAATCAGTTGTTGGCAGGAACTTTGATGGGAGAGCTTACAATGAAAAATTCATGCTAGAGTCTTGACTCTTGAAACAAATTTCCCTAGAAGAAATTTTTCTTTAGTGATGGGATTATATTAAACTCACTGGAAACCATCGAGTATTAGTGAGGAAGATTTCACATTCTATCAGAGGATTTATAAAAAATAACTTCTTTAATTCTTTGATATTTTAATTTGTGGCGTGATTAGTATAGATGTTCACTGTCACACATAGTCTTTTTTTTTTTTTTTTTTTTTTGAGACAGAGTCTAACTCTCTTGCCTGGGCTAAAGTGCCGTAGTGTCAGCCTAGGTCACAGCAACCTCAAACTCCTGAGCTCAAGCGATCCTCCTGCCTCAGCCTCCCTGGTAACTGGGACTACAGGTACATGCCACCATGCCCGGCTAATTTTTTTTTTTTCTGTTTTCAGTTGTTTGGCTAATTTCTTTCTATTTATAGTAGAGACGGGGTCTCACTCTTGCTCAGGCTGGTCTCGAACTCCTGAGCACAAGCAATCCTCCCACCTCAGCCTCCCAGAGTGCTAGGATTATAGGCATGAGCCACAGTGCCCAGCCATCACGCATAGTCTTGTTAATAAAGAATTTTTCCTCTTTTAAAACCCAAGACATTAAAATAATAAAATTGAGGCTTTGTTTTGCTGTTGTTGCAAGGAAGAGAAACTCACTCAAACTAGTTTAGAAAAGAAGATTTATTTCAAGGTTATAGATATATCACAGAATTCCATGGAATTGGATCTCACAGAAACTAGAAAGATATTCAGAACCAAGGTAAATTATTTCTCTCCTTCTCACTTAATCTCAGCTTCTTTTCCCACATCTGTACCATTTTCATCTCTCTAAAGATCAATTTCACTTGCTTATCATCAGCCTTGCAAATGACTTCCTCAACCACTAAGCTGACAGGACTTTGCCATTCCAATACTCACCCCTGGTAACAATCTCTGTATTTTACAGTTTGAATTAATGATGGAGGGAATCTGATTGGTACAGATCATCTGTTTTAGTCAAGCCACACCAACCAAAGGTCTGTGATCAGCCAATGAATTGGCTGCCCATTTGGGGCAGATACCTGACCCAATCAGCCATGGCTGGGGGAAGGGGAGGTAGCATGTGATGAGCTGGGCTGCTTATTCTTCTGGGAATATCTTTACTTCAGATACGATAAAAACATAAATAATGTTACTGAGGTTGGACTTAGCAAACCCAAATCTATAAAGTGAAGCTGTAGCGCACATGAAATAATTATATAACCTGATTAAGTGGTCAAATGAATAGTATGACAAAAAGTACCAATGGGTGAGAATCCAATATGATCTGTAGTGACTTGAGAAAGTTGATGACAGTAGGGAATGACGAAAAGCTGAAGGATTGTCAGTTATGTCAAAAAAAAAAAAAACAAAGAAAAATATACGTTGAGTATTCAGTTATGAATTAAAATTAACATTAAATTATCTAAAGAATTCTGGTTCAAGAGGGCTGATGAAGCACATGCTCAGGAATAAAAATATGTAAGGAATTTTTTAAAAACCCACAATGAAAGGAATGAGGGTAATTGGTAGAAAACAGGTTTCAGTAAGTCCTGGAAGTTTATCAGTATTGCTGTAGCAGAGTAGAGGAAGCCACAGCCAACGGCTCCCCATGGAGCTCACCGTCCTGACAGACCCTTAGAGAAGCTCTAGGCTTTGACACAACAAATACGATTGGGACTGGACTGGAGAAATTGGACTGAAAAGATTTGTAGGCATTCATTTACTCCACACCAAAAATTAGGGGGTTTAAATAATCTTAAGAAACTGCCCAGAAAAAATAGGGCAGATGATAAGGGAAAACACTCCCAGAGTAAATACCTCTTAATTCTGGCATTTAGGAGTTCCCAGAGTGACAGCTGGCTTTGTGCCTGCCCATAGTCTGTTGAAACCTGCCATTAACCAGCCCTGGTCATGCCCATGAAGCTCCCAGAAAGTCTTTACATGGCCTTGTTCTTTTTTTTAAGCTTTTCATTTTGGCGTAATTTTAGATTTACAGAAAAGTTGGAAGAAAAATACAAAGAATTCCCATATACAGTATACCCAGGTTCCTGAAATATTAACATTTAACATGTGTGCTTTATCCTTTTTTCTCTCTCTTTTCATAGATAGGTAGAGAGAGAGAGAGAGAGAGAGATGGACGGGTAGATGGCGAGATACATATACATTTATTTTTTCTGAAACATTTGAGGATCAGTTGCAGATATCATGCCCCTCTACACTCATATACTCCAGTAGGTATTTCTTAAAAACATTCTCTTATATAATTATAGGGAAAATATCAAAGTCAGGAAATTAATATTGATATAATACTAGTATATAATTATAGACATAATTTTTTTAAAAAGTCATTTTTAGCAAAAGAGATTTCCAGATCATGTTGCATTTAGTTGCCTTATCTCTTCAATCTCCTTTAGTGGGGACTAATCCCCCAGTCTTTGTGTTTCATGGCATTGACATTTAAGATTACTGGTTAGTTATTTTGTAAAAAGTGCCTCAGTTTGGGATTATCTAATGTTTCCTCATGATTAAATTCAGGTTATGTACTTTTGGCAGAAATACTGCAGAAGTTGGTGTTTTTCTCAGTGCATATCTTATCAGAAGGCCCGTGATGTTAATTTGTCCCATTATTGTCTCATTCTTAATGTGAGCAGCAACCAAAGATCAATAAATACCAGATGAAAGTCTTCAACATGAAAAGGAAAACCCGAGATAAACCAACAGAAAAAAAAGTGACCTCAAAGGAAAGAAATAATGCAGGGAACAGAAGTATACTTCAAAACAGGAGAGACTTTCCAACTGGTGACTTCTGAGACTTGAAAAGCTATTGCATACATAAAACAAGAAAATTTATGCTTTGAAAAAGAAATAACTCTTAGAAAATTAAATTGTAACTTCAGAAATTTAAAAACAGAAGGTTTTAAAGATGAAATCAAGAAACTCACCTAGAAAATAGAACAAAAAGAGAGACATGAGAAAGATCAGAGATAAAAGACATAAAGGATCAATGTAGGAATTTTGTATGAGATTTGGATTTGACTACATACAATAGAAAATCACAAAATGATCAAAGATTGACAAGACAGAGGTTTCTCACTCACATAAAAGAAGGCGGCAGTTCCAAGGTGGTTTGGTGACTCTGGTGAGTCACCAGCAATGCCAGGCTCTTACCTTCCCATTCTATCATCTACCACATGGTTTCCATTTGCACAGCCGCCTCATGGTTCAAGATGGCTGCTGGAACTGCAGCCATTATGTCTGAATCCAGACTGGGAAAAGAACTCAAGTCAGAAGGACAAAAAAAAAAAGCACCCTTCCAAGTGGTGGCAACTAACTTTAAGCAACTTGTCAATAATTCTGTTTACATCTCACTGGCCAAACCTAGCTGCAAGGAAAGGTGAGACATGTACTCCTTTATTCTGGGGATACAGACTAGATAAAAAGATCAGAATACTCTTACTGAGGAAAGGGCTATTGATATTCAGTTAGGCAGCTAGCAGATTTGTCACATGGTTTAATAGGCAGCATAATTTCCAGAGCAGGAGATACAAATCATTATATCAAGTGTCTGACAAATACCTAACATGATATATTTTTATATACACAGTCATAATGGTTTGAAATTTTAGAAATCTAGGGATTAAAAAAAATAGTGTAATTCCAAACAAAACAGAACATGTTTAACAAACACATAAAAGATACACAATCTTGTTAAAATATTAAAGGACTGCAAATGAAAAAAAAGAAATATTTTTCAGGATCAGCCTAGAAAAATTAAGATATTGAAAATAACCCATGTCAGTGAAGGTTTTGAGGAAGAGTTTTTTCATCAGCTGTTGGAACGAGTATAAATAAATTCAGCTTTGGGAGGTGAAATTTTGGCAGCATTTATCAAAATATAAGTATATTAGCTTTCTATTGCTGCTGTAACAAAGTACCACAAACTCAGTGGCTTGAAACAATATATATTAAAAATACACACACAAATTTATTAACTTGAGGTGTGTAGGTCAGAAGTCTGGTATGGGTCTCACTGGATTAAAATGACAGGGTCAAGGGTGTGTTCCTTTCTGAAAGTTCTATGATCCATTTTTAGGATCTAGGATTTCTAGGCTGTAGAATTCCGTTTCCAGCTTATTTTGGTTGTTAGCAGAATTCAGTTCCTTGCAAATGTAATTCCAAGTTCCCTATTGTCTCGCTGGCTGTTATCAGCCGAGGGCAATTCCAGCTTCCAGAGTCTGCCTGTATTCTTTGGCTTGCGGTCCTCTTCCTGCATCTTCAAAGCCAGCAATGGCAGCTCGTGTCTCTCTGGCACTTCCAATCTCCTTCTTCTCTTTCAACTCTGACCCAGTCAGGAATGGTTCTCTGCTCTCAAAGACTCATGTGATCAGATTGGGTATACCCAGAGAATCCAGGATAATCGCCCCATCTCAAAGTCAGTAACCTTAATCATGTCTGTTGAATCCCTTTTGTTGTGTAAAATAACAAACTCACAGATTCCTAGGATTAGGCATGGACCTCTGAGGGATGAGGTGAGGAGGATCATTCTGCCTACCACAGTAAAATACACGTTCTCTTATAGTCAGCAATTACACACAGAAACACAAGTCACACACCCTAAAACCTGAGATAAGATAGAGAGAGAACAGAAGACTTACCAGCATCAAACTTCTTAGCATCGTGAGATGCTAAGAAAAATATGGAACAAGGCTTTAAAAGTTCTGGGGAAAATAATTTAAAATGCAGATTGCTAGGCTTAGCCAAACTATCAATAGGGGCGAAGGCATCTCAAATAGTTGAGGATTAGAAATTTCATCTCCAATATAACCTTTTTCAAAACCTTCCTTAAGGATGGATTTCAGCAGTAAGAGAGAATAATTTATGAAAGAGGAAAGTGAAGGTTACAAGAACAGTCACTCCAACCCAGGACAGGGCAGTGAAGAGCCAGGACAATTGCTGGGCAGCAGTCCAAAGAGTGACCAGCCCACAGTGGAGCAGGAGGATTGAGGACGTCAGATGGGGCTGGATTAGACTGGTTTATCATTGAGAACTGGAAAAACTTGAGGGTATAATAAAGGTGCAGAATACACAGTCCAAAACGAAAGGGCATGTCTTGTTTTAAGCAAGTGGTGAAGCGTAAAACAAAGAAACAAAAGTCCTCTGGGTTTTGCGTAATATTGCAGTCCCAGCGCTGACGCCGCGAGAACAATGCCTCCACGCACGCTCCTTCCCTGGGCTTATGCTGCTCACAACCTGCCCGTGTTTGTGAGCAACGACTTTACCTGGCAAAAGACCTTGAAGGATGTGTACTGCTATGTTAACTGTGTAGTTACAGATGGAATTTTGAGTGATTTTGTTCTTTTTATCTGTATTTTCTAAGTTTTCTAAAGTAACCTTATATTCATTACTATGCAATTCATAGAGTGCCACTGACTTATAAAACAGTGTAAAGAAAATTGTGACATTATTACGGGGCAAAACATGGGCTTTAGAGATAGAAGTTGGCTTCACGTCCTGATTTTAGTGCTTATGAGCAAACTGGGACAGTTGGTTACCCTACATTCATTTAAGACCCAGCAGGACCAGCTAAGAGGCCAAAAGCATTAAAAGGACCTCCCAGGTATACATTCAAATTTCCTGGGCCTTAATTTGTGAAGCACTTTGTCAGGCATACTGAGCGATGAACAAGATACAGTCCCTGTCGTGAAGATACCCCAGGTCGGAGCAGGAGCAGACCAGGAGAACTTTAGTCACTTCACAGTGGCAATGACTGTTCTTAGTGTATACATGAAAGGTCCTGGTACTCCAGAAAAGCCCCCTCGACCTAGAGAGGGTACGGTGAGACTTCTCACAGGAGATGATCTAAGACATATATACTCTGAAAGACAAATAGGAACAAGGTGGATGGGGGACATGGGAAAGGGCGTTCCAGGCAGGGAAAGAGGCATCAGCTGGCATCCATTCTTCCTCTTCGTTACGCTGGGTTCTGGCACTGAAATCTGTCCACAAATATTTGTTATTCTCATTTGCCACTGCCTTGCATGTGTGTTCCGTTGGCTAATATTTGCTTTTGTAGGAGACTGCATTTAACAATGCTTAATGCTGTGCTTTGCTTAGATGGTGTGAAGGATTATGGATTACTTGAGTTTCCTTGTTTTCTTTTGAACCTTAGAAAACATCCAGATAATTCTTTATTGATTTTATATGTGTTTTTCATGCACGGAGCAACTTGAGTCTATAAAAATAACCCAAATGACACAATACCCAATTTCTAATTTCTTGCCAATAACCAGGGAGCATCTTTTTGGTTGGTAGTGTGGAAGGAAGAGGCACCGCATGTCGGGCACCAAAACAAAATTGGGTCTAGAGTTATCTTTTGAGGTAAACCTTGGTGGTGTCTTATTATGGAAACTACTGTAAGTTTCTGTGGTTTTGGAGACCTCAATTAGACTAATTAAAGTGATGAGAGGCTCAGGAGTCACTACGGAATGAAATTTTGTTATTTGTGAATTGATATCTTAAAAATTAAGAGATTTTTTTAAACATTCATGCAGCCTTTATTATTCTACAGTGTCTTCTATTATACACACACACACACCCACACACATAAGTGTCTGAGAGCAGAGACCAATTCTTGAATACATTTGTACGTTTCAGGTTACCTAACTTTTATAGTTAATAATCAATAAGTATTTATTGAATGAATGTATAATCATTTTTACCACTAATTGAACACTTATTTTGTGCCAGGTACTAAAATTAGTATTTTATATACCTCATCTTATTTATTTGGCACCAAAACCCTTCTAGATAGCTACAAGCATTCCCCTTTACCAGATAAGGAAATTAAGACAAAAGGAGTTTAAGTGATTGTTTAGGGTTTTCTGTTAGGTCTTTCAACTAGTGAATGGAGGAGCTGAAATTTGAAGTTTTATCTCTTTTACTCCAAACCCTGTGCTCTTAATTACCGTGTAAAAAGGGAGGATGAAAGAAAATATGCTTATTTTTTAAAAGCGTCTGATTGCACATAACAGAAACCAATTTGAAATGGCCTAAACAAAGAAGGGAAAATTTACTATAAGAATTTAAGGACCACATGAAAGGGGTATTAGTTGGGTCACAAGAAAGGAGCAGGCTCAGGTTTGGGAAGCCATTAGGTATTCAGGATCTCTCTCCACCTTTGGCCTTTCCATTTCCGCCTGTGTCCATCTTATTGTTTTCCCCTTCTGTCAATTTTCTCTGCCCATCTGCCCTTATGACAGGATGCGGCAGCCCCACAGCTCCCAAGTATACAAATCACAGTTACAGCCACACAGAGACTGACTGGCTATCCTGCGGTCTCAGCTCCTGGGAAAAAAATGATTGGCTCAATCTGTGTCAATTTTTCCAATCGACTACATCCGGATGGGTAGAAGGTTACAGACTACCAATATGGTTTCTAGAAGCCCACAGAGTTCCCATTCGAGGCAATGCAGAGACCCCTGAGCCAGGATTAAAGTAGGGTAATCTTCCTCCTCAACATTTCTGCCTTCTGGGTTTTTGTTTGTTTTTATTTAAAACACATGAATTTGAGAAGTATAATAGTTTACTGATTTTAAAAATTAAGAGAACATAGGGAATCTTCTGAGGTGCTAGGAATATTCTGCATCTTAATCAGTGTGGTCGTTACATGAGTGCATATACATGCTTACAGTTTTTTAAAAAATAAAGGAGTGTCAACAAATTGCAATCAAATTGGGAGCCCTGACTTTAGTCCTATCCCAACAATCAAGATAAAAAGGAAACTTACATGAATACATTTTCAGAGTAAATTATTGCCAGGCTAGGAGCAGATTAATGAATTGAATGTAATTCAGTCTGGAGGTTCTCAGGGAAGGAATTTTACCATTTGCACCACGGGACCTGTGTTTCTGCCTTAATTATCACTCTAGGTTTCCTTGATAGGAAAGACGTCTTCCTGCGGGAAGAGAAATCAGTGTGCATTTCTTCCAAAGGCAAAGCTCTGAATGAAGGGGTGACATTGGCGAGCACTCTTTTCTTCAAATACCATATTTCAGCTTTGTTTATTCCTCTGTCATTTGTATTGGGGACTTTGAGCCCAGAGTTTAGGAATGCGATAAAAATAAGACCTAGACCTAGAAGTCTCTTAAAATGACACTGTATGGTATCATCGTTATTGTTTGTCCCAAAGCAATACTGTCACCTATTGGTAGAAAAAGAGAACTTTATCTCAATGTTTCATCTGCAAGTCCTAATGCTGGAGTGAGTCCCAGTCAACTATGGATGAAAATAAAACTTATGTTAATTCAACATTAACACCCTGCCTGCCCCCACAAACTTCCCCTAAACTCTATTTGATTTTTATGGCATACTTAAGAATTTTAAGAATCCTCTGGGGATTCTTAAAAGTAGGCCATAAAATCAAATAGATGATAGGGCATTACGAGTCCCTCTAGAAAGCTGGAGTCTTTTCTGCCTTCTACATTTGCTTGAGGGAAATTTCCACTTTCATTGTCTCATTGCTCACTTTCATTCCACATTAAAATTTTAAGATCAAGAAATGACTTTGTCTATTTTTATGATAGCAAATTGTCCTAGTAAATCTCACACTTAATTGAAGAGATGTGTATCCATTATGTTTAGCTTAATAATATATTTATTTGGCAAATATTACCTTATTCACTGACTTCCATCATTCAATTTTACTATTTTTTATTGCTGAATATGATAGAGCTTTACTTTACCATGTAAGTAAATGCTTTTAAAAGCAACAATTAAGAGAAAATTGGCTGGGCACCATAGCTCATGCCTGTAATTCCAGCACTTTGGGAGGCTCGGGTGGGAGAATTGCTTGAGGCCAAGAATTCGAAACCAGCCTGGGCAACAGAGCAAGACCCTGTCTCTACAAAAAATAAAAAATTAGCCAGGCGTGGTGGCATGTGCCTACAGTCCTAGCCACTCTACAGGCTGAAGCAGGAGGATCAATTGAGCTCAGAAGGTCAAGGTTGCAGTGAGCTATATCATACCACTGCACTCTAGCCTAGGTGACAGAATGAGATCTTGTCTCAAAAAAAAAAAAAAAATTAAAAAAAAATTTTAAAAAATTAAAACAAAATAATTTTTCTGATAAAATACTAAAATGTTATATTAACAATAACACTAATTATGTAACAGGGACCATAAAATAAAAATACTAGAAAAAGTGTTCTGTAGATACAGAAAATACAGCAATTTTTAATGCATCTTCCTCTTGTTTGTTTATGAATTTGCTAAACATTTAATAGGAAGCTACCATATGCCAGCACTATGCTAGGAGCTGGGAATACGAAGATCAAAGAGTCACAGCCTCTGCCCACTGAAGGGCCACATTTAGGGCCGTAAGAAAGACACAAAGAGAGATAATACTTTGGAAAGTATTATCAAAATATTCTGAAGACACACGAGAGGCACCCCAATTCTGATAGAAAGATGGGGAGAAGGGCAGCTTAATGGGGAGGAGGATGAGTCTTAAATTATGTATAGGCATTGATCTTTATCACAACTACTCAACTCTGCCATTGCAGTATGAAAGTAGCCATTGACAATACATTAACAAATGAGTATGGCTGTATTCTAATAAAACTTTATTCACAAAGACAGTCTTCTTATGGGCTGTAGTTTGCCAAACCCCCATGGGGTGTGTTGGGTCAAGGGATAGAATGTCAGGTTGAGAGGAATGTGGGCAGGTCTGTAGACAGTAGGGGAGGAGCCAGAGGAGAGGGAGAGGTTGAAGGTAAAAGAAAACAAGAGAAAGACTGGTGAAGAATGATGAAGCCACTTCTGGAGTGAGCAGCAGGGAGCAAACTCCCGGTGGTGGTGAGGGCCGGAAGAAGACCTTGCCCTCTGAGACTTGGGCAGAGGAGGCAGACAAATTTGCAGTGTGTATGAGTAGGATGACGCAGGATATTAATTGTGCCAACACTGCCAAGTTTGTAGATAAAGTATGAGGTGAGGTGGTCAACCACCGAGAAGAAAGGATGAAGAAGGTGGTCAAAGACAAATATTGTAGAAATGCTGATAAACTTCTCAGAGCTCAGCTGAGATTGGAAATCACAAATCAATTGCACAGTGACTTTGTACTGTTGTGCGATTTAAGCAATAACAGCAGGGTTTGGGATCAGTGAAGGTAGATTGCAACATTGATCATTAGTTTTTGATTTTTCTGGTGAGATGGTAATTTAGAACAAAGAGGTCTGGGCTAGGTAGTGGAAGAGGAGAAGCCAAGAGGATCCTGTTAGACCTTAATGAACGAACAAGTCAAGGCATTAGGGGTCCTTGTGAACAGATACAGTGGGATCGAAGGTAGAGAAAGAAGAAAGGATAAGAAAGAATAACAATTGGAGTTGGGATTTCTGATCTGGGGTATTTGTAGGATATTAAGATCCAGGATAGGAACCTTGGATTGGGGGACTCGAATGCAATGCAGCAAAGGAGATTCAGGAATTACGAAGCAATACTGCTCACTCGCTATTTGCAAGGAGGTTGAAATTTCTCAGGACTTGGGGTGGAGGGGATTTACTCAGTGATGGAGAGTGACCTGAAGGCAGTAGATGACACCGGTGAAGAGGAGCGAAAGGTGATGCATCTAGATAATGTGAGCATTTAGAAGAGAGGGCAGGCGCGCTGGCACTCACTCCAGGCTTGCAGAAGCCTGCCTGGGAGCCCTGCTGAGCGCGCCTCCGTTGCCAAGGAGACCCATTCATGTCTATCTCCACATGCAAGGCAGGCTGGGGCCTGTTGTTCGTACAGAGGAATCTGCCGTTTCTCCCTAACTCTTTCCCTAATCGCAGCAAGCTCTGCTGTGAGCACTCCTGTGACATAGTCCTGTCAATATATTAATAGAATATATCGGCCTTCTCTGCCTGCCATGTGCTGCCTGCTTCTTTTTGCCTGTCTCTGACTCTGTTCGAGTTGTAGCTCTAGCCAATAATGGGATATCCTATTCCCTCTCTCTTCCACCAGCAAAGCGAGTACAATGCCTGTCTAAATGTGTCCATGGAGAAGAGCCAGGTGTCTTCTTGAAGGACAGTGTCACACTCTGCGAGGGCTATAAGAATTAGGTTGTGGCAAAATCCATTTGAAATGTCATGTTAAGAACGGTGCAAGTTTTGAACAGTTAGTGATCTCTCTTCTCCCAACTCTGTCCTGAGACAGGCCTTGAACGAGGACCATCCAAGTGGAGGATCCAGAGGAGTGTCTGAAGAGAACCATAATAAATAATAAGCTTAATGAAAGGAGACAAGTATACTATGTGCAGTGAAGTTTCACTGAAAAATCAACTTGCAAAAGGCAGAATAATTGGAGAAAGGGCATACAAATTTATCTCACCTGATTACAAGAGACTCCAGAATGAAGACCCAATCCCCTGATGGGGTGCAGAAGCTTATATACCATCTTGAAGTTACAGAAATAAATGGGGGTTTGGATCCTGGCAAAACAGGTTATGAGAAGGGGAGAGAAGAGGAATTTCTGCCGAGGTGCAATAAATGATTACAAGGGAGGATTAAATTGGTTTGACCAACATACAATAGTCTGGGGCAAAGTCTCTTGGGCCGGCAGAGTGGACAATGGTTTGTGACAAAAGTATGCCCAGGTTTGTTGACATACTTCAGTGTTTCTTCCTGCAATATGGGTTCAGCTAATGAAAACTCGGGGAGGGGAACAGAGGTAATTGTTTTCTTCTTTGGTAGGTCCAAACTTTAGGCAGATATGGAACTTCAGAGAACAACTTTATCTTATGTTTTGGGAAAGACTGGGCAGTTTGGGGGCAGAGTACAGGGACCTCGAGGCTTCTTCAGTTCGGCATGTCAAAATGCTATATTTTGGAGTATTGGTTTCTCAGCCCCAACAGAAGCTTATTTAAACTGTACATAGTATGATTTTTATAGTATTGTGTACCACTTTGTTCTCCTGAACATTTAAGCTTTGTGTTTGGTACCAAGTATGAGCTGGCCCTTATGGTCTAGAGAAAGGGACAAAAGGACGAACAGCACATGGGGGTGATGCTGAAGATGCCGGCACCCAGGGCTGTGCTGTGCCCTCATCTCTAGAGCCGCAGAAACAGAAGCTGAGACGGCACTATTTCTTAGCGGTTGCAGGTGTCAGAAGAGCTTTCCCATCAGCTGTTTAAGGAGGAACAGCTGAGGAAGGAAGCCTGCATTCGCCTGGGCTTCCTCTGCATATCTGAGGCATGAATCAGTCCCCAGGGCTAGCGTTTGTCCCCTTCATTAAGAGCCAAGTCCTCTATCTCTCCAGACAGGCATCTCTCAAAATAGCCAATGCCTGGACAAATCACCTGCAAGTGAGAGGGGCCAGTCAGAGAATGCCAATGCTTCTTGATTCATGGAGCTGGCGGGGGACACTGGCCTACATTGTCAGAAGCCAGAAGGCTTTCAGCCGTCAGTTAAGACAGGAAGTGGGAGAGAACATTTACCCCTGGCTCTCACTTTAGAGAGGAGAATCAATCCTTATGGCATTAACATTTTGGATTTTGTTTGTTTTTTAAACAAGTTTCAAACCTATTCACCCAATGTGTCTCATTTTATTTCCAGGGACATTTTTAACATGTCATCTAAGCCAACCTACATTCATCCAGTAATGCTTATGATATAGTCAGACAAGAGAATAGAACACAAAGCTAAGAAATTGTATCATTTTCATCTAGTAATGTCTATTCTCTGCAATATAGAAAAAATTAATACTAGTTTAATTTTCAACCTAAAACAGTGATTTAAAAACTTAATATAAGGATCAGCTAGGAGTTTTTTAAAAAGTTCTCATGCTGGGCCTCATCTCAGACCAATCACATTAGAATCTGTGGGAGGAGGCATCAACATTTTTAGGTTTCCCCAGGTGACTCCCACGAACAGCCCAGGCAGGGAACTGCTGAAGAGTGTCATTTACCCCAGAGATGACAAGCACTTCTACAGATTTGGTTCATGGTGTATTCATTACCATGATCACTTAACACTCCGAGGGTTGATTTAATTATCATGATGTCATTTATGGAGCCTAATAAAATCACAATCATTGGGGAACAAGCAGGGATAAGAGCCAGTTGGGAATCACAGGTTTCATAAACCAGAGGGGAAATTTTGTCCGTCATCAAACCTGAAGGTTCCCAAAGCATCAATCAAACTCAGATATACTGAGTCCTGAGTCCAGAGACTGACGACAAAAGTAGTGGATTTGGTATTAGTAGGGGGTAGGATGGGGGGACACCAGGGAAATTTCCTAGAATGATTTTTCTCTGCAACCGGATCTTACAGGCCAGATGCGGTAGACTACTCAGGAGGGCCTGCTCCGTTTAGTTGCACAGGAACAGAAGTGAACAGAACCCCAAATTCTTTAAGTCTCTGAAGTGATGATTTTTAGAATGAATTTTTTTTCTAGTTGAGAGATTCTTTTATTATTATTTTGTCAAGAAGATAACCATATTAATTTAACAAATATGTATTGAGCACCTTTTCTGTGCTAGGCACACCACCAGTTGCCAGGGATAGAAAGATCAAATAAGATGCAGTCTATGCCTGTGAGAATCCATGACCTAGATGAGGAAAGGGATGCATAAATCAAAATCTTTTTATAAAATGTATCAAAAAACTACGCTAGACTTGGACAAAGTTCTGTGAGTCTGGTGTTAACCCTAATGACATTAACCTTCATGGATTTCATTTTCCTTCTTCCATTGCTATATATTCTGGACTTTGTGTTTTTTGCATATAATGTAAACCAATACTCTGTGGATTTGTCCTATTTTTGTCATTTGGGAGATGCATAGATTGAGCTATAAGAAGGCTATGAAAGGACTTGAAACTCACACTATTATGATCAATTAGTGCAGTTTCAAAAAGCCCTGACTTGGACATCCTGGTTGGCTTGTCCTCTTACCTCTTATGCAATCTTTAAGTCACTTAACTTCCTGCAGAGAACTTGAGTTTTCTTGTCACCCTGTAACAGTGGCAAAATTTATGACTTCGTTCCTAAAAAATCCAGATCTTATTTGACATTTGAAAGATTTATTTTTTCTACATTTATGAATCAAGGTCATCTGCTCTGAGTTCTGTAGACCTAGTACTCCAACAAGGGTAGTGTACAATTTTTGCTAAATAAGCATTGAGATTCCGTGATGTTCAAAGCCATTTCTGATGGTAGGTGTACATCTTTGTCAAATATTAATCCACAGATAGGGTCTCATTTTGTTGAACAAGAAAGAAGAATAACGCATCTCTCTAAGTTGTGAACTCATTAATTTCCTAGGTATTCTATCTAAAAAGCAAACTTATCCTCTGTGATAAATCACATATCTGGATCTGTCAGTTCAATAGTCTAAATAGAACAGGGAAGTTTAAAACATAGTGAGTTCATTACTGATCATCATGACTAAATTCATCACTTTGTGGGAAAGTTTTCATAAGATTGCTTATATTTTGCCTTAATTGTTCCTTACTTTGTGACTTAATGGTTGGGAAACAGCTATGAAAGTTGATCACACAAATTGGGTCATTCTTGTCATATCTAGCTAAATCAGAGTCAAAGGCCAGGGGAAAAAAGCACTCAGGGCACATAACATTGCTCCAAGAATATAAATCTCTACCAGCCTAGCTGCTGAAATTGCTTGTTGTAACCTCAAACCAGTTTTAGTCTAATAGCTACTGAAACACTCTGCTGCAGCTTGAAGACAAGTTGCACCCACCACAATCACTCACCATTCAGAGCTTGTTGGTTCCCCAAACCCTTACTGGTGCCAGTAAACTTTCTTTCAAAATAATACATAACATTTGTCCTTTTTGTAAAACCTACAGCTTTCTCTTTGCTCTTCAGGCATACTGAAGACCACTAAGTCTGTGTGCATGCCCAGAATTGTAATTCTTGTTTACGAAATAACGTGTTTTGAAGATTCATCTCTATACTTTATTTGACTGTGACACAGCTATGAGCTGATCTGTAGAATATTGACAATCTCAATATTGACATCTCAATATTGACATCTACTGTCCTGGTCAAGGTTGGTAGAAATGCTGTCTTTACAAATCATATATGTGTTGATTTTGAGTAGGTAAATGAGTAAAATAGCCATTTGCCCTTTCATCTCTTGGGAATTTGATCCAAACCTATAGACATTGTCGGCAGAGAATAGTGAAGTCATGAACAGTACGGTCCCATAGAGTTGAGATTGAGGAGCCATTTTTTGCCATTAGCTCCCTAATGAGTCAGAGAAACTTGTTTTCTGATAGAAGCTGAAGAGTAGAGCAGATGTAGAGAGGTGAGGAGAGGAGAGACGGTGCAACTCCAGAGAAAGAAAGGGAACAATCTCCTAGTACCTTGCTCCAGTTTTCCAGATCTCACGAGGCCAGACCGGGCTTTTGATTCTGTGCAATTCCCCTGTGTCTTTTCAATAAACCTTTTGTATTCCTGTTTACTCAAATGGAGTTCTGTTTCACTTGCTAAATCAAACTCGAGCCTGAAATTAAACCTGCTGTTTCCTTGCACTTGTTTCATTGAGATCTCTCATATTCTTTGCAGTTTTCTCAGGCGTCATTCCCTTGTAGCTCTTTCCTATGGTCTTTCTTTTCTTTCCTTGAACAAAGTAGTTCCAGTTGCCTTTTTGACATGATAGAAGGGATGGAAGGCCTTCATTTCTATCCTGGCCACATGGCACCGCTAGGTCGTTTCGAGGTCGGGCAGGGCTGCTGAGAGCCCATGAAGTGCCTTTGAGTGTACTTTTAAAGGGGACTCCTTCCTCTCGGTGGACAAAGGCCCACATCAGGGCACAGGGCTTGGCAAACAGAGCACAGGTTGAATTTTAGTTGTTCTTCCTTCTTGGCAGATATAATCTTCACAACCATATGTGTGGCCCTGCGTCATGGACGCAGACACACCCTCCAGGTAGTTGACAAAGAAAAGAAAACATGTACTAGTTAGAGGAACACTGACCCCAGCAGAGTCAATACAGTCCCAAAGGTCAGGCTAACGGGAAACTGGCGAAAGGGATGTAGATCCTCCTTCTTATCTTAAGTGCTCTTGCTGGTGGCCTTTGAAAAAATATTGTCTTCCTTTTCCAACAAAGAACATTTTTTAAATACGAAAAGGAAGAAGAAAAGAATTACCTATGTCCCCATCGCCTGTGGACATTTTAAATACAGCTGGTGTATGTGACTCTTCATTGCCTGTAGACTAAGCTCCCAGTTCCTTAGCAAAGGAGCAATGTTCGCCATGACCTGGCCCCGCCTCCTCCCCATGTCAGTCTCTCTCCAACCACTCTGTGTAGACTCAGCAGTGCTATTTCGTCTCAAAGTGAGGTTTCAGTTCTAAGCTTCTTTTTTTCCACTCAAATTTACCTTTTGTGTCCTTCATGTACATTTTTGTTGTCTGCCTATTTATATTTCGAAGTTTTATAACATCTGTTGGAATTTTAGGAGGTGGTAATTAATAATCTCACTGTTTCTTCCTTTGAGTTCAGAACTATTTATAAGATTTGTGTAGAGATCAGGCATAGAGAAATTAAAACATCACCTGAATTGGAACATATCTTGGCTGTCCGGCCATGTGGGCTAGCTAGCACTCACCCTCCAGGTGTAGGGGCAGCCCACCCCAGAAGGAGGTTGAGTCTTCAGGGCTGATATATTTCCACAGAATCACTACTTCTTGTTCACTGAGAAAAAGAAGGGATGTTGCTACTGCTTGTAGAATTTTTTTTTTTTAAATAATAAATTAGCATCAGTAGGTGGCAATGAGGAGACTTGATTCAAGGACATGTATAAACAAAGCTGGAGCTTTCCTAGATGTTTGGGGATAGGAAAGCTAGCTGCTAATTTGGCAGGTAGAATCTCAGAGTCATTATAATAAGGGTGTTAAGAAGATGTAGCAAGCACAGGAGAGATGGTCCATGGAGAAACTTCTGCAGGACAAATGATTAGTATCACTTAAACATTCATATCTTAAACAGATGTTGAAATTATGATAAGATATAAAGCATAAACTAGCACCTGGACAAACTATATAAACAGATTGTTGCATAAAAACAACTCTAGGTATGAGTTTTGTTTTTTTATTATATAGTTTAGAAGTATTTTTATTTTGATAATTATAAACATAAAGAGATTATAAAGAATAATATAAAGAATACTCATATACTTATTGCACAGTTTTATAAAGCTTCTGTGTAAAAATTTAAAAATATAGTTTAAATACAAAATGCAGCTATAAAAAAAAATCCTCAAACATCTATAAACGTCTCAAAGATGATTAATGTTTCTCCATACACACTTTGGGGATCATGGCTGGCAGCCTCTGAAATAGCCCCCAAAGATCCCTGTCTCCTGGTATTTACACCTTTGTATAACCTCCTCACCCTCAGTGTGGGCGGAGTCAAGTGACTCATTTCTAATGGATAGAAAAGTGAAGAGATGCCACTTTGGAGATTAGGCTACAAAGATTTGGTGCTTCCACTGGGGGAGTTCCTCTTCCCTCCTTGCTCCCTGGCCCTGAAGGAAGCCATATGTCATGTGAGCTTCTCCACGGAGAGCCCCATATGGCAAGGAACTGAGGGAGACCCCTGGCCGACAGCTAGAGAGGAATTGAATCCTTCCAGCAACCACCTCAGTGAGGTCAGATGCAGGTCCTCCCTCAGCTGAGCCTTCAGATGAGACTATAGCCCTGGTCAACACTTTGACTGTAGCCTTATGGGAGACCCTGAGGCAGAGGCACCTGGCTAAGCTGTACCTGGAAACTGTAAGATAACAAGTGTTTGTTATTTTAAGCAATGAATGCTTAGGGTAATTTGTTATACCTTACAAATACAGATATCATATATGAAATCGTGCTCAGAAACATAGTTAGGCCAGGAGGGGTATAACCCAAAGACCCAATCATAGGAATGTCCACACAGGGAGACACAACAGAAAGCAATCCATTTTTGCAGGCTTTAGGTATTATATTAAGAAGAGATAATAATTCCCTTGTTGAGATTATTAAATGGGGAAAGTTCTGTAAAATGCTTGGTACTTTGTTCAGCACATGGTAAATTCTCAAAAATGAGTTATTACAATATAGTATTCTGGTGAGTTTATTCAAGAGAAGTTCCATTATGAACAAATTTGAGGATGTGAGGAAGGGTAGTGCTTGGAAACCACAAGGGGTACAAGAAGGAAACAAAGAACTAAATGTCATAGCAGGGGAGGTCAGGCAGTTTGGGATCCTAAACATAAGAGCAGGGGATAACTTACACTGAATCTACCGTGTATCACCATACCAGAGGAAATTCTTCCAGAAAATTAATATAGGCCCAATTGATCTTATAAGAAGTTTTTAAAAAAATTTTTTTTCAAGTTTTCCAAGATTCCCCCTATTTCTATCATACTAGAATTGGTAAAAAATATTTTTTTTGCCTGCATCTCTTGGTGATTTATGTTTTAACCTTTTGTTTTGTCACACTTTCTTGCATAGTGATTCCTAATCTTTTAAATCTCTTTTGTCTCTTCCCTCAATAAACTTATATGAAGTCTCCATGTGAATTTTTTGTTGGCCTCTTCCCTCTTCTCATTTCCCTGACACCTCCTTGTCCACGTCCTCATTATCTCTTTCCTGGATTACTGCACAGCTTCTCAGGACTCCTCGGCCACTGTCAGCGAGGACTCTGAGCTGAGCCACAACAATGCTTATTATAACAGTACTTTATACAAGAAATTATAGCTGTTACTCTTACAATCATCCAGCAAGACTGAAGCAGAGAGATAAAAAGAGTGTGACAAGGCTGATGAGAAGGGAATGACCTGGGTAGAAGAGAGAAGCCCCTAAAAGATAAAGGGATATAGATGTTCCTAATCAGCATGACAGACAACAAGAGCGGGAGGTCAGTGATATTTACCAGGCTGATTTAAGGCTTGCAGAGGTGGCAGCTTTGCTGAGCAATCACACTGAAGCCAGACAGGGCCAAGGAGCCAGAGGCTGAATTAGATTATCAAGCATGACGCCAAGTAAACCCAGCTGCCTGTGCACAGCATTTGTATTTGGGATCAATAAGCGGCAATAGTTATTCCTCTCCGACTTTTACCCTGGGGGTAGAGTCTGGATGAAATGAATGCGACAGTTTAAAAATAAACAGTCTGGTTTATGTGACTCATGAAAGGAAGAAGTTGATTTATTTCTAAGGGGCCTCCACTGCCAGGTTCATCCTGGTTGGTGTGTAATCCCTCCCGCCCGACTGCTCTATTGCTCGTGCTGTCTCCATGCCCACTGCCCCCAAAACCAGCTTGGCAGGAGCCTGGAGAGCTGGCATGGCTTTCAGTCACAGGCAGGGTCTCGGCTCCTGACTAAGGGGATGTAGATGACATGCAAGGTCCTCCTAAGTTAGTGCCGAATCCCTAGGACTGGCCAGAGAGTCAGTCATTCACATTTCAGTGGTACTCCTGCCCTTTTCCTTAGTACCCCGAAACTGCTTCAGACCACGCACGCGACGCTTCCTATAAACCTGCCCCTGCACTTTCTTGGCTCGTTGGTGTCTGGGCCAGAATTTGCAGCTGGCTATGTGGCCTTCAGCAGTTCCATTCTGTGTAGCAAGAGAAAGTAGAGGGAGGAACTGGACACAGAGGCCTGAGTCAGTTCTTCCTACATTAAGGTCACTTATGGCCCACAGAAACCAGGAGAAGCCTGTTTTTCTGTAAAGCATCTTCCCACCTGCATACAGGAGGACACCAGGCTGTGGGTGGGAGCTAGTAGAGTGGAGAGAGGACAGAGGGGACCAGTGCTCACCTCTCCTGTCACCCTGCGCCACCTTGTTTACACTCAGTTCCCTCACAATGCATATGTTATTGAGAGGGAAAGAAATCAATGAAAGTTCACATAAAATTGTTATACATATGTTTAATTCCACAATGTTAAAACAAAGAAAAAACTTACCCAGACACCCACCACTAATGAATCAACTGCTGTAATTTTCCATTTGCCTTTCTGATCTTATCTATGTATGATGAGCAATGAGAATTTGGAATCAGAGGATAAACATAATCAGTAAAATCTGTGATGCCAATGTTTCTGGCACTAATCTTAAATAGAATTGATATCGTCATCCTTCACACTGAAAGAAATAAGGCATAAATCCTGGAACTTTCCAAAACTAATGTTTATTTTCATTAAGTGGTTTTGTATCATTTTCATTATTTCCCACTTGTTTGGTTCAATAGAGAATACTTCTGAGAGACCTTTAAGGGTGGTAGAATATAAGGCAGAGGCAGGATGTGAAGAAAAAAAGTGTTAGAT